>VZTH01003014.1:11858-27511 GCA_013397815.1 Aleadryas rufinucha | reverse complement strand
CCTGGGAGGGTGGGGAGGCTCTGGCACGGGGTGCCCAGAGAAGCTGTGGCTGTCCCTGGATCCCTGGCAGTGTCCAAGGCCAGGCTGGACACTGGGGCTTAGAGCAGCCTGGGCTAGTGGAAGGTGTCCCTGCCCATGGCAGGGGGTGGGATGGGGTGAGCTTTGAGGTCCCTTCCAACCCAAAGCATTCTGGGATTCCCTGCTGCCCCAGGTGTGGGCTTGGGAAGGTCAGATATCCTCCGAGTGCTCTGTCCAAGCCCATTCCCAGGTTGTTAAATGTGTGCAAATTCCGGGGAGCAAAAAACTTAATTTGATTTATAGATCTGCAAGGTTTGAAATGGGAACCTCTGGGAGTGCTGAGGGCTGGTTTTAGTGCCATCAGACCCCACACAGGAGGACACCTCTGGTGCCCAGGGACAGCCAGTGAGTACAATCCCACCAGAGCAGCTGCTGGGCTGAAGCAGAGCTTCAGCATCACTTCTCAGCAGCTCTCAAAGCCCAACATACCTGAAATGGTTTGAGCTTTAGGGTTGTTTAGGGTGTGTGTAGTAAAGATAAGTTGGACTCTGGATCCTGAAACTGCCTGAGTCTCAAGAGGAGAATAGGAAATAAAATTTACTGCCGGAAACATCCAGGCTGAGGGTTTCCAGGTGCCCGATCAGATCTGCTTCTGTACGGTGCTTATCAAACCACAGCCCCAAATTTAGAGTTCTGGGCTTGGGTTTTGCTTCTGAATTAACAATTCCACCCCCTGGCTTCTATTCCTGGAGAGATTTCTGCTGGTTTTGGCGAGGGTCTGACTCACCACAGGGATGGATGGGTTCTGGTGGATCCCACTTGGAATATTGATGCTTCTCAAGGGCTCGAGGAGGATGTGCAGATGCCCACAAGCTGGGCTGGATTTATTTGTGGTTAAATAGAGATCTGGAGGGTTGACATGTTTTTATTAGCAGGATAAGGGCAAATCCTTCAGATGGAGCAGGTTTTTGGCATAAATGGCTTATCTGTAATCTTTTTTCTTTCTGGTTTAGTCCAGCAATCTGCTTATACCCCATTTCCCTCTCTAGCAAGTGCATGGAGATAAGGGCATAGCCTGAAGTACCAATTTCTGTAATAATGCACTATTATTATGATTTTTAGCATAGAATTTTGGAGAGCAGAGCGTTGTTAAACCCCCCAAAACACAGACCTGTTGCTCCCAGCCCTGTGGCTGCTGTCACAGCCTGATTGTTGCAAATCCTCCCTGTTTTTTCTCCAGCTTAATTTGAAAACTTCCATAGTCCTGGGCAGGAAGGATGGTTTGGCTTGGTGCTAAGGCCCTGGCACAGGGTGTCCAGAGAAGCTGTCGCTGTCCCATCCCTGCAGGTGTCCAAGGCCAGGTTGGACACTGGGGCTTGGAGCAGCCTGGGACAGTGGAAGGTGTCCCTGCCCGTGGCAGGGGGTGGGATGGGATGAGCTTTAAGGTCCTTCCAGCTCAAACCATTCCAGGATTCTGTGGCTCCGTGCCATGGAAAGATTGTTCCAATGACTGTGCTGAGCTGTGTCCCCTTGGGAGAAGGGACATCCCAGGACCTGTGCTGGGTGTGTTTAGGGTTCGCACTGAGGCTTCACACGCTCCAGCCTTCTGGGTCCAGTATTAAAAACACAGGGAGCAGCATTCCCCACTCCAGGATTGTCACACACGGCATTTTCCCAGCAGGAAAAGCAGGGAAAGGGCTCCTTTGTCTTGGTGGGGGTCTGTCCCAGCTGCCTGAACCCACCCCTCCCAACACCAATCCTGCTGGGGTTATGGGGTTAAACCCCAGGCCCTTGAGAGGATTAGGAAACAACAAGCAAGTGTGAGCCTGGCACAGGCTGCCGTGGAACTCACAGTGTTTAGGATGTGTCTGGGACATGACCAGCTCTTTCTCTGCCATGCTTTTAGTCGAGCAAAGGCTTGTCACCAACCCTGGGCACTGCCCTGCAAGTCTGAGTGCTCCCAAATCCTGTGGTGCAGCTGCTGATGGAAAAACTTGGTTTACTGGGGAAAAAAAATCTCCATAAACTTCCTGGTGGTGCCTGGGCTGTTCCTATCCTGTCCTGCTCTGCCAAAACGGGACACATCACTCACTTCGTGGGGTGCGTTGACCCTGGCTGGACACCAGGAACCCACCAAACCTGCTCTATCCCTGCCCTCCACAGATGGACAGGAAAAGAAAATATAACAAAGGGTTCATGAAATAAGGACAGGGAGAAATCACTCATGAAACACCATCACAGGCAAAACAGACTCAAATTGGGGATATTAATTGAGTTTATTACTAATAAAATCAGAGCAGGATAATGAGAAGTAAAATAAGACCTTAAAAATACCTTCACCCCCCATCATCCCTCCTTCCCAGTTCTCCCTCCTTCCCCCCAGTGGCACAGGGAGGTGGGAGTCGGGGTTATGGTCAGTTCATCACACATTGCCATTTCTCAGGGAGAGGAGTCAGAGTCCTCCCCCTGCCCCAGTGTGGGGTCCCTTCCCCAGGAGACAGCTCTCCATGAACCCCTCCAACCTGAGTCCATCCCATGGGCACTGGTTCTCCAGGAACTGCTTCACCGTGGCTCACTCTTCCATGGGGTCAGTCCTTCAGGCATGGCCTGCTCCAGCCCAGGTCCCCCACAGGGTCACAGATCTGACCAGGAAATCTGCTCCAGCATGAGCTCCTCTCTCCATGGGTCTGCAGGTCCCTGCCAGGACCCTGCTCCAGTGTGGGCTCCTCTCTCCATGGATCCACAGGTCCCTGCCAGGACCCTGCTCCAGCATGGGCTCCCCTCTCCATGGATCCGCAGGTCCCTGCCAGGACCCTGCTCCAGCACAGCTTCCCACAGGCTCACAGCCCCTCTCAGACATCCCCTGCTCCAGGCCTGGGCTCATGCAGGGGCTGCAGGTGCCTCTCTGCACCCCTTGCCCTCCGTGGGCTGCAGGGACACAGCTGCCTCCCCATGGGCTTCCCCACGGAATCTCAGGGCAATCTCCGGAATCTCAGGGCAACCTCAGCTTTGGTGCCCGGAGAAGCTCCTGCCCCCCCTGCCCTGCCCTGCCCTGCCCTGCAGAGCTGTTCCTCTCCCATGTTCTCACCCCACTCCTCTCTGCACTCAGTTCCAGCTGTCCCATCACTATTTTGTGTTTTCCCTCTCAAATCTGTTATTCCAGAGGTGCCACCACCATTCCTGCCTCGGCCAGCAGCGGGTCCATCTTGGAGCCACCAGGGATGGGCTCTGCTGGACATGGGGCCAGCTCCCAGTAAGACAGAATCACAGCTCACAGAATGCACCACTCCACTACCAAATCCCATCCACACAAACCCAGTACTCTTGCAAAGGGGATGTCCTGGATGCAATGGGAAGGCTGCTGTGGCCCCCCACCTCTAACATCTGCCTGTCTGTTCCCACAGATCCCATCCCCACGAGCTGGCCCTGGGCTCCGAGCTCAGCCACTCCATCGTCACTGTCATCAGCGGGGAGGAGCATTTCGAGGATTACGGGGAAGGGAACGACGCCGATCTGTTCCCAGACCCTTTGTGTAATGGGGAAAGCAGCTATGGCAGCTCCTCCTTCCTCTCTCCCAGGTAACGCCCGGCCCTGGTGCTGCCCCACCGGGGGCAGTCGCTTGGTGCCTCCACTCTGCTCTGTGGGACAGGGGTTTCCTTGGGATTTGCCAGGCAGGGGGCCTGGCAGACTTTGGGTACAACGGGATAATTGACTTGGAAGTGGAAGAGGAATTCCCTCCCTCAGTCTTTCCCTTCCCTGGTCAGTGCCCATCCTGCTGACGCCCAGCAGGAGGTGGAAGAGCTGTCTGCATTTCCAGCGTCACATTCCCACTCCTGTCAGGGATGTGGCTTCTCACAGATCCTTCCAGGAGAGAAAACCACCTGCAGCTTTACCCCTGATCCTGTGGGGGATTGTATTTTTTTTTCTCTTTCATTATTTTGGGCTTTGCTGCAATGTCTGGTTGGATTTGCACGAGCTGCAGCAGCATTCCTTCTCTAAGGATATGCAGAGCAGGAAGCAGGCTGTGGCATTTCCTCCTTGCTTTAGGGTCTGAAAGCAGGAAAAGTCCATTTTCCAGCCCGAGCAGGGTGGGCTGAGGAGCTGGCAGGATGGTACGAACCCCATCAATGCTTACTTTCTAAGGAAAATAAGTAAAAGCTGGAATATCATCCCGTGCTGCAGCCCACAGTGTCTGGGATGACAGGGAATGTGTTCTTCCATTGAAAGCACATCTCTGCACAGGGCAGGAGTGATCCCTGCCAGCCACACAGCCATGCTAAACACAAAAATGCACTTTTTTCTCTTTGGAATGACATATTTGTGCCTTTCTGCAGCCGTTTAAACTTCTCAAAACTTCTTTTTTTCCCATCTTACTGTTTTCTCCCAGCTTCCCAAACCCCTTCACGGAGTTTGGACAATTCTGGTTGCACAGGGCTGGCAGGGAAGAGCAGGTCAGGTCTCATTTCTTTTTGGCTGGTGCAGCAGCAATATTGGAGGTGTTAATTGCAAGTAGGAGAGTTGCTGTAAAGAATTCCCAACCTTTTCCTTTAGGAAACCAATGCTGCAGCACTGGGATTACCCTGTAGTGGGAAACGCACAGTCTCTGATCCGTGCAGGAATGTAGGGCTGACTGTGCTGGTGCTGTGGCACAGGAAGAACTCTCGGATTAAAACCCAGCCTTGATGTTCATTTTCCCTTGAGGATGAGCTTCCAGCCTCATCCAGGAGGCTCCTGGCAAGAAAATACCCAGCCAAAGGAGCTTTGCAATCGCTTCAACTTTTCCTTTAACATCAGGCCAGAGCTCTCAGATTGCCCACGCTCCCAGTGCTCCAGTCTCACTCTGCCAGGGCACCATCTCTGCTCTGCTCTGTCTCTGGATCTGGTCCACACCTTATCCCATCTTCCCTGTGCTGGGAGGGGCTCACTGGGCACGTGGCCATGCAGATTATGGTGGTTTGTGCTGGAGACTCTCTGCTGGGGCTTGCTGGGGAGGCAGGCTGGAGACAAACCCTGCAAAACCTCTGGAGTCAGGAATGTGGGGCTGTTTGAGCCAGAGGATTTCCTCATGCCTCTCAGGTCTAGCCTCCCCTTGGATTATTGCTGTGTGTGTGAAGTCCTTCCCTAAACATTCCCTGAGTCTGTGCAGCTCTTCTTGGCTTTGGATAGGGAGTGACAGGACAATGGAATGGCTTCTCACTGCTAGAGGGCAGGGATAGATGGGATATTGGGAAGGAATTGTTCCCTGAGAGAGTGGGCAGGCCCTGGCACAGGGTGCCCACAGAAGCTGTGGCTGCCCCTGGATCCCTGGCAGCGTCCAAGGCCAGGTTGGACAGGGCTTGGAGCAGCCTGGGATAGTGGGAGGTGTCCCTGCTATGGCAGGGGGTGGGATCAGATGAGCTCTAATGTCCCTTCCCACCCAGCCTGAGCAGCCCCAAGGTGTTTAAATACACCTGACGGAACCACAGGCTGTCCCTGGCTCAGGCTGAATGGGGGTTTTGGCTGTATTTTGAATACAAACAGCATCACTTGTAAAAGGCCACATCCCCACAGACCCTTTCCATGCCACAAGAGTCTCTAAATGGGAATAATGTCCAGAAATTCTCCTGCCACAACTCCAGAAAACTGACACAAACCCCAAGAACCTTCAGGGAACACTGTGGGATGCCATGCTTCCCTGCCCAGTCCTTGTATGTTTGTTTGTGATCCCTCCTCTTGGGTGTTCCCTTGCATATCCATCCAGCAGGAAAAGCCTCTTTGCAGCTCTCAGTGGGAAACAAAGGGAAAAGCTCCATGTGCCCATCCCAGCCACCAGGAAGCACTGAGGACCTGTGGAAGACAAACGTGGCTCCAGGAGATGGAGGGAGGCACAGGGAGGCACAGGAAGGCTCTGGATTGTAGAACCACAGAATGTGCTGAGCTGGAAGGGACCCATCAGGATCCTGGAGTGGGTGGGGACACCCCAGGGCTGAGCTCTCACCCACTGCATGGGCAGGGAGCCAGCGCAGCCGGAGGCCAGGAGGATCTGCACAGACCCCAGGAGCTGCCAGGCTGGCCTGGGGCTTCTCCTCCACACTCCTCATTTTGATTAATGCTGGTGAAATTTGGGCTCCCACCTGACCCAGGCTGCACCACCTGGGAAGGGAATGCACCCAATAGCACCCAGAAAAGGGACATCCCTTCCTCCAGGTGCCACACGGCTGCTGTCACCTCTTCCCTGCACAAACCCTGAGCCATCCACCTGTCTGCTGCTGGGAAAGGATTATCCTGGGGCCAGACCCTCCCTGAGGGGTTGGGGGAATGGTTTGCAATTGAAATATTTTCCAGGAATGGGAAGAGGTGATAATTTGGCATTTTCTGGTGTCCAGCCTGTCTGAGGGGACTGGGAAATACTGTACAGACAGCACAGACCCCAGGCCTGACCCTGGGGTGGGGGCTGAGCCAGGGGACCCTCAGGATGTCTCAGCTCTGCACATCCCCGGGCCGAATGTGCTGAGCGTGTTTCTGTATCCCGGGATTTACTGCCCCTTCCGGATGCCTGTTGGGTTTATCTTGCTTGTGTTTGCTCACACCTTTACCTGTCTCTCTTATGGAACTACTTTGATTTTTCACTATTTAACCTTCCTTTGATTCACGCCCATGGCTTCCAGAAGCGTATTGTCCTACAGGAAAGATTTGTGGAGTCTGTTTGGCCCCAAATTAACACAAACCAGTTGCTGTTCAGGATCCCCTCTGTCCTGCCCGAATCATGAGGAAGTGTCTCCCATCTTCCCAAGCTGTCCTATAGACCCCCATGCCTCTTCCCAAATGGCATTCCCTGCAGGAGCACAGCACTGCTGCTTGGCTGCTGTGGGCTTTACTTCAGAGGAGATGGGGTTAAACTGCACCTGCCCATTTCATCTGAGCTTAAAAGCTGTTTGCAGTGAAAATCTGGCTCTCTGCATTACTGAAGGTGGGCCTGCAGCAGCACAGCTGCTCTACTTTTAAAGCATCCCACTTGTAAAGGGGACACTGAGCAAAGGATCATGGAATCACAGAATATCCTGAGTGGGAAGGGACCCACAGGGATCATCCAGTCCAACTCCTGGCCCTGCACAGACACCCCAACAATCCCACCTTGTGCCTCAGAGCATTGCCCAAACGCTCCTGGAGCTCTGGCAGCCTCTGGGGCCATGCCCATTCCCTGGGGAGCCTGGGTAGTGCCCTCTGGGGGAAGAACCTTTTCCCAAAATCCAGCCTAAATTCCCCTAAGATTCAGCCCTGGCTCACAGCACCCTGTCCTGCAGTATGCAAGTTCATCCTGCACTTACTGAGGCAAACCAGGAGCCTCCTGAGACAGATTGCCTGGAAAATCCTGTTGGAATATAAACTTTGCAGTGGTGTAGGTTTGTGAGAAGCACTTACCTCACCTGCCCTGGGCTCTTGGGGATTGAGATTGGCTCAGGGGTTTGGAAATGTGGGCCAAGCTCAGCTGCTGGGAGTCTCTGGGAGGAGGATAATAGAAGTGTTGCTAATTATCAACTATATAAATTTTATTGAGCACTTATAAATTATTGACTAGCTACATATTGTTCTAAACTATTCTAAATTATCTATATCTTATTATAAGCAACCCCGTATTGGCGTTCATTAAATCACAGTGGGAGGCGACCCAACCTGCCCTGACTTTTTAATTCAAATTTCGTCTCTCCCACCAACAATTCCCCCACCTTGAGGGATCCTCAGCTTGTGGAAGCCACGGCTGCAGCTGCTCCCTGTGCGTTCTGTGCTGTTGACATGACCCTTGTGATCTCTCTAGCACCAATCCGCTCGCTGCGAAACTGCACAGCATTCTCGCAGATGAAGCTTTTGAGTTTTACTGTAGCCAGTGCAACAAACAAATCAACCGCCTCGAGGATCTTTCTGCTCGCCTGAATGATCTTGAAATGAATAGGTAATGGGGCTCGTGTGTGTGGCCATCTCAGCCTGGGGAATGATGTCCTGCCTGGGAATGCTCTCCTTGTCCGGCACGGCTTTTCCCTTGCTTGGTGCTGGGGGATTGCAGGGGGGAAGGGGATGAGTCTCACCTGGCCACGGGAGCCTCTGCGGGTGCTCGAGGCGATGGTGACCTGGTGGAGGTGCCTTTAATGCAGGTGCTGGGGGCTGGTGGACAAGGAGAGCATTCCCTGCCCTTTGCATGCTGTGCGTGGCGGGTTCCCCCAGGAGCCGCGAGCTGGCCGTGTACACTGGGAATGGTGTGGAATGGCAGCCTGGAAGGGCAGGGACAGCCCATCCTCCTGCTGCAGGAACAACCTGAAGGCATCAGCCTGTTCCACGTGTCTTGAGAGCAGTGAAATCTTGTCTCACCCAGCTTCACCCACTGCCTGCCCGCCCTGGTGTCACCACGGGCCAGGGAGATGGGACAGACACCAGGAACATCAGGAGAGTTTCAATGGCAGTTTGGAGGTCGCGCAGCCAGCAGCTGGATGTGCTGTCTGACAGGTGGAGAGAGATTTCTGCCTCTTGATTTGTTCATTCAGAGCTGGTTGCAGCCCACTGGGTGGAAGGATGGTGACATTTGTGATAGTCTTTCTTCTCATGGCTGATGTGCCTCTTCAGACCTGCTTTTTGGTCATGTTCTTGGTCTCTGACTGTCCTTTGCAGGGACGGTGTGATCTGGGAGCTCTCCTGGGCTATGGGAAGAGAGCTGGAAAACAAACAGGAGCTTGAATTTAATTCTTTTTAATGAAAAAATATGTCCCTCCCTTTTTTTTTCTTGGGTAAATAGTTGTCTTTGCTGTTGGAGGCCTTGAGGGTCAGTGATGGGTCTCAGGTTATGCAGGAGAACACTGGTTTTCCCTGGAAGCCCCACTCCATTTCAGGTTTTCTCCACCAAATTTACCTGCAAAGCTGAACTAACACCTCAGAGCCTCCTGTGATGGGTGGGATTTCCTGTGGAGCTTCTCTGTCCCGTGGGAATTCCGTAGACTTTGATTTGTCCTGTGAGTAGGTGCAATTCCTCCATCTGTGTTTGGGGTTTCCCAAGGACAAATTTACTGGGAATATGTTCCAAGGGCCCTTATGGAAGGGGCAGTGCCCTCTTTTTGTGTGCTGTGGATGGGAGGTGCCTTGTGCAGCATGTGGGACATGCAGGACCTGCTGTTCCTCCCTGCATCACCACTGACGTGAGGCCCTCGGAGCAGGGCACAAGTCCCAGAGCAGCAGGAACTGGACCAACATCTGGGACAAGCCTGAAGACACCTCCTCCAGGGGATTCTGGCAGCTGGGATGAAGCCCAGAGCACCCCAGAACAGCCTCACTCTTCAAAGCTGCGGCCACATAGACAGTTTTTTATCCTTGGAATAAACTGGGGAGCTTGCTCCCAACGTTGGGGCACTGCTTGCCAAGCCCACAGATAGGAAAGCAGGGAAGAATTCTCCAGGAGCTTGGGGTGAAGTGGTTTGTGCCTCTGTTTTGTTTCCGTGCCCTTGCTGGTGTCTCAGCCTTTGGATGCTGCAGGTGCCGTCGCTTCCCCAGGAGCTTTTTCCAGAGGAAAACATTTTCACCCCAGTGCTGGGGCCATTCCTTACAATTCCTGGCAAACATTGGGGCCTGACCTCCCCCCTTGGATGCCGAGCAGCCTTGAAACCCAGCCAGCAGCGGCTCTTGTGCTCCCTGGAAATGTGGGATTTGAGGATGCACTTTGACCCAAGGGCTGGTCACCCTGAAAACACCCCCAGGCAGGTTTGGGGGTTGTTTTACAAAGCAAATTGTCCTGAGTTATTTTTAATCCCTCCTTCAAAGAACTCATGTTGCAGCTCCAGGCAGGAGTGGACTCTCAGATGATTTTATTTGTTGTTTTTTCGTAAAACTGAGCTAAGCCTCAGAGAATGCAGTTGCTGCTTCTTGGGTTGGAGCTGTCCCTGCTGCCATCGCTGAGTGAGGATTTGGTGTGGCCCGGTGGCATCTGTGTGACACCAGCATGGGTGGAAGATGAGGAGTGAGACCCAAGTCCTGCCCGCTTCCCCAGCACCAGTCACCACCAGAAGACTGGAAGGAGCATCTTAGCAAGGAGCTGGTTCTGGAAAAGGCTGGTTTTTCTCATCAGGGAGAGCCTGCAGCCTGTCCCCAGGGGCTGGGACACAGTGACACAGCCCTTGGCTGCTCGTCCTGTGGTGACACTGAGCCCTGACCGCTGCGGTATGGTGGCAGCTGGCTTGGACATGGATCCAGGCAGTCATCTCCGTCAGTTATCTGGGGAAAGGGGAGAGAGCTCGTCCCCCTCCCCAGCCACTGCAGCAGTGCCATGCTTGAAATCCAGCCAGGGACACCACCAGCAGCTCCTAAACCTCTGAGCTACGAGCAGGCAGCAGTTCCCTGCTGATCCGGAGCCAAACAGTGGGATAGTGGCTGTGGAAGGGCAGAAGGATGGATGTGCTGCTGGCAGGCAGGAGCTGCTCTGTGTCCCCAATCCCTGGGAGCTCCTGGGGTGGCAGGGGAGGTGTGGGGTGCTGTGGGGTGTGGGACATGTGGCTCAGTCTGCCATCAGCACTGGGCTGAAGCCCCCCCAGCCTCCCTGCTATTCTTAGCTCTTTCCTTGGGGATCAGTTTTCAGGCAGGATCAGCGGGAGAGCGGAGCGTGGTGGGGGGCAGCGAGCTCTTCTCCGGCGTTATTCCATGTGCTTTGTTGTTCTTGTTACACACAGGAGTGGCCCCTCTCCTGCCCTTCCCAGGGGTTTGGGGGTGCATGCCAAGGGCGCTCCCTGCCAGGGCAAAGGATGTGCCCCAGAGTCCCTGCAGTTTCCTGTTTCCCTGGCTCTCCAGTGTCAGCTTTTCTAACTCTTTCCTGTTTTTCCTTCATTTTGCAGCCCAAATAAAAGACTCTCCAGCAAGAAGGTGGCAAGGTAAGCTCATCCTCCTGTTGTTGTTTGTTTGATCCGTGCGAGCTGCAGGCTCCGTGGAAGGAAAACCCGAAATCAGCTTGGAGAGTTGTATTTCTGGATATATTCCATAGTACTGGGGAAAAGTGGGTTTAATTCTGATATCTTTTTTCTGGAATGGGGGTTTCTCGCTCGTGCACACAGCTGGAGGCTGCTGGCAACCTGATTCCTTCCAGGAAAAAATTGGGGTGCTGTTCCTCCCGCTCTGACCTGCCAGTGCCATAGCAGGGGGCACATGGAGGAGGGAAGGAGTCTCTAGAAGGACATATCCCTCTGGGGTGTCCCCTTCCCGGTATCACCATGTTTGTAGAGTTCTAAAGCCCAGACCAGTCAGTGCCCCCACCTGGAGGGATTCTCCAGCACCCCAAAATTTCCAGCTGCCTTAGACAGCAGCTCTTGGTCCTGTTTTACTTCACTCAGTGTCACCCTCAGCACTTGCCTTTGTGGGAGCAGCTCCCCCTGCTCGGTCAGGGGCTCTGGGGCATCTGGGCAGGCTGCAGGTAACTCTGGTTTAATGGTTTAACCCTGGTTTAGCCCCGGTTTAAGGCCAGGTTTAATGCTGTGCTGCTTCTGCCCTGCACATCCACCGGGTGTGATGTCAGTCACCTTTTCCATGTGGGCACTGTGATCCCTGGCTGCACGGGGATATTGGATATATTGGCTATATCCAGGCAGTTTGCTGTCAGTCTCTGGAGCAGGGGGTCCTTCCCTCCCCTCTCCCTGTCCCCTGGTGCTCACCTGTCCTCTCCCAGCTCCCCCATCCCTCCTGTTCCCATGCCATCATGATTTTAAGGATCAGCTGAGTCTTACCTCCTCTGTTTTGCCTCTGCCACGCTCAGGAGGGAGATTTCCCTATGCACTTGTTGGATTTCTCTGTGCTGGTTTCCCAGCAGGACAGGGACACCGTGGAGGAGCAGGGAGCTCAGTTTGGGAATGTTCCTGTTCCTGGCACTCACTCTGCTCCCTGTGTGGACCCAAGCAGCTTCCCTGCACCTCTTCCTCCCACTGTGCTCTCACACCTTTCCCTTCCCCATTTTTCCTGCACTCAGCAATCTCCCCTGGCACAGTTCCCCCTCCTGGAAAGGAAGCAGATCCTTGATATTACATTTCCTACTTCCACTCATCTTACTTTCTAGAGCTTTGTTAAAAACACTGCCAGGAAGGAGGGCTGAGGGGAGCAGCCTGTCCCCAGGTTTCCTGTTTTAGTTTTTGTCCCATGCCTGGCACAGATAATTTTGGGAGGATTTGAATTAAACTTTTGGGAATGGAGATACCCTGTCTTATGGGGGATTGAGCCCTCCTGGCCCTTTGCTTTTCTGAGGCAGGGATGTGTGGGCTTGGGTAAATATTAGTTAATTCAAGAGCAGTCAGGTTTGGTTTGTGATGAGGAGGGAGATAACAGGGTTTTGGCAAGTCAGATCCTTAAGCTCAGCCCAAAGCAAGCCCTTTGTAGCAGATACTGTAATTAGTGAATAATCCCAAAACATTTGCTTTTAGAAAATTGATTTTATTTCGGTAAGGGCTCTTTCCTCATTTTTGTTATCCAGGTTGTGCTCGTGCCAAGAAATCTCAGCTGCTTAAGCCTTGTTGTGCTTGGCACGATTTAAATGACAAATGTGCCTGAGACTTTAAAATCTAAATATAAACCGAGGGTGAGGATGCAAAATCAGGCTGTGGTCTCTTGGTGAATGCCAGTTGTGCTTAGTGAGTCCTGGCATGAGCACACTGCATAGTGGGAGAGCCAATGGTACAAATTCCTAGGAAAAACTGATGTTTAAAAAGACCTCCGTGGTTTTCTCATGCATCTCCTGCTCAGAACAGGAGAGCAGAGTGTTCTCCTCCTGCCTGGGGTCCCAGGGCTGGAACACAGCCCCCTTCCCGTGGCAGTTGCTCTCCAGAGCGGATCCGCGGCCGTGCCGGGGGTGAAGCCCAAACCAGCCCCCCCCCAGGGTGTCCTTTAGCTCGTCACAAAGCCGGGGACACCACAGGGACACCGGTGTCACGAGGCCTCGTTAATGATTAGCTCACCCTGGGCTGGGGGGGTCACAACAGCCTCAGGGGCGTTTGTCCCCCTCCTCCTTACACCCCACTTCTTCCCAGCCTTATCAGCACTGGGAGTACTCTCACCTTTGCTGGATAATCCACGGCCTTGGGACCATGCTAAAGAAGGAAAGTGGGAAGAGGGAGCTCTAATCTGTTCCCATTCCAAAGAGCAAGAGTAATGATCCCGGTGTGAAGTCCCGGGAGCGTGTCCACGTCTGTTGCCTGGGCGCTCCGAAGGGCTGGATTTCCTGGGACAGCTCTGTGGCACGGGGCACGGCAGCTGTGCCAGGGACAGCCAGCATTCCCGGGAGCAGTGCGGATAAATCCCTTTGGCAAAGGCTGAGGAGGGCGGGAGGTGGCGGCTGGGGCCAGCGCTAGCCCCTGATGTGCCCATGGTCCTGCTGGCGCTGATGCCGGTGCTGCTGTGGGTCGGGGTGGTTTGTGCCTGTTTCAGGCAGCTGCACCAGACGAGCTCGTTGGCCATGGGGGTGATGGAGGAATCCTACCGGGAGAACCTGGAGTGCACAGACGAGGACATCACAGACAAGGTGAGGGCCCCCTTCCCTTCTTCCCTCTGCCCGTGCCGTCAGGGTAAAGCTGATTTTGTGCTGGTGCTGCTGAGGTTTCCTGAGATGTTGAGAGGACAGGATATAGGACAAGGTGGGAGCAGCGCTGTCCATGTTATCCTGCAGGATTCAGTGCCTTGCAGTGCTGCCATGTTCCCAGGCAGGATCAGGCTGAAGCTCCTTGCAGATGGGACAGGGGAGGCCCTGCCCACGGAGGGGATGGAGGAGGAGAGCGTTCCAGGTGCTGTGCTGGGTCAGGAGGTGACACTGGATCTTTCTCGGGGGGCAGTGGCGTCCCCCAGAGTGCTGGGAGCAGGAATGGGCTGCTCACAGGCAGCATTTTCACTTCCCCTGCACACAAGAAGATGTTCTTGAGTTCTGCTTTTCTGAGTCAACCCACCTAGTGTGAAACAGGAACTTCCTCTCCTTGGCACACTCTGCTCATGCTGTCAGGGTAGAGCTGATTTTGTGCTGGTGCTGATGGGGTTTCCTGGTGTGTTACCAGAAAAGAGTTGTAGGATAAGATGGGAGCCCAGGAGAGATTTTGTTTGAGTATCCTTAGTTTAAAAACAGGGGAAAGAAGCTAAGATTGTGTAAATGTCTACTGCAGTCCTGAAACTCCTTGGAAATGGCTCTGTAGCTGTGGAATATGAATGTCTTGAGGAGCTGCATGTGAAAGAGAAATGTGTGTGTGTGTGGCTGCACTTGGAAATAATTATAATGCAGAGAAGACCTTTAAAAAATAAATAAAAATCAACATTTTCCCAAGGCTGGAAGTTGAATAAAATAGTTGGGATCCTTAAGGCATCTGACTTGGGGAACCTTTGATGGAAAAGGCACT
The DNA here is from genome assembly GCA_013397815.1 of Aleadryas rufinucha. Classification (NCBI taxonomy): domain Eukaryota; kingdom Metazoa; phylum Chordata; class Aves; order Passeriformes; genus Aleadryas; species Aleadryas rufinucha. Next base: position 13,127 of record VZTH01003014.1, on the reverse strand, counting down.
GCTGGGAAAGGCCTTGTGTGTCTGCGTGGCCTCTTTAATGCTCCCATGTCTCCTGCCCTTCTCCCAGAGCCAGGGTTTGGCTTTTCCAGACATGCTCCTCATTTCTTCTCCCCCAGGATTGTTTTATATGGGATTTGAATGAATAAAATGCAAATACAGCTGGAATAAACCGTGTACAGGTACAGGGAGAAAATCCTCACCTCTGGTCCTTCCCCACCAGCTGGCATTGATCCCTCCCTCTGTAAATCCAGGGTTTCCATCCTGTTCCAGGCAGTGGGGAGTTATCCAACCTCAGGGCTGCACATGGAGCTCTGGAGATCCACCAGGATCTTTCCCCCCAGACTCCTTTTAGGATGTCATCAGGAAGGGGTTGGAGACAGGAAAGAGTGAAGTGTTTTGACCCCAAACTGGTACACGGGAGCTGTCAAAACCTGGGAAAGCAGGGTGGAGAAGGATGTTTTGAAGGGATGCTTTAAATCAAGGCACAGCTGCCTGATTCCAGGGGGAGCCCTCCATGTTCAGGGATGGTGTGGGGGCTGCTGTGGGTTTGAGGATGCCCAGAGGCTGATCCATGTCCCTGCTGGCAGGTGGTGTTCCTGGAGAAGCGGGTGACGGAGCTGGAGAAGGACACGGCTGCCAACGGGGAGCAGCACAGCCGCCTCCGGCAGGAGAACCTGCAGCTGGTGCACAGGTAGGAGCCTCACCTGGGGAGCCTGTACCCCTCCACGTGCCCCAGCTCCTTTCCCAAATCCTTACCACAGCCCTCTCCCAGCTGACAGCAGGACACAGTGACATGGAGATTTTATATTTTATGTGTTTGAGTTCTCTTGCAGCTGCAGGACTTGGCTTTTGGTGGTTTTTACATATGGCTGTTAATTGCTGGAGCTGTGTCAGAGAGGTTTAGGTTGGGTACCAGGGAAAGGTTCTTCCCCCGGAGGGTGCGGGGCACTGCCCAGGCTCCCCAGGGAATGGGGACGGCCCCGAGGCTGCCAGAGCTCCAGGAGTGTTTGGACAGCGCTGCCAAGGACAGGGTGGGATTGTTGGGGTGTCTGGGCAGGGCTGGGAATTGGAATCAATGATCCTTGAGGCTCCCTTCCCACTCAGGATGGTTTCTGGGGGTTGGGTTTTTTTGCTTGGTTGGTTGGTTTTGGTTTTGGTTTTGGTGGGGTTTTTTTTTGTTTTGATTTTTTTTTGGTGAGGTTTTTGGGGGGTTTTTTTTGGTGTTTTTTTTTGAATTTTGGGTTGGGTTTGTTTGTTTGTTTGTTTGTT
>VZTH01003014.1:0-11640 GCA_013397815.1 Aleadryas rufinucha | reverse complement strand
GATGGGATGGGATGGGATGGGATGGGATGGGATGGGATGGGATGGGATGGGATGGGATGGGATGGGATGGGATGGGATGGGATGGGATGGGATGGGATGATCTTTAAGGTCCCTCCCAGCCCAAACTGTCATGGGATTCTGTGATTTGCAGTTCTGCTGACACACAGGGAAGGGGGACCTGCAGATCCCTTATTTTTTGTTGGCATCACAAGAGAGTGAAAAGAAGGATTGGGGCTGTTGCCTTTCCTCTGAGCAACAAGACCGCTTCATGCTGGAAACAGCTGAAGGACGATTTCTCTGCCATGGCCACTGCAGGTGGAACCACAACCCTGGGATTTATGTTTGGATCGGATGTTCTTAAAGGTCTTTTCCAACCTCAGTGACTCTGAGATTCCCTTTAGGAGATGTGTGTGTGTGTGGCCGCACTTGGAAATAATTCTAATGCATAGAAGGCATTTTAAAATAATTAAAAATGAAATTTTTTCCCAGGCTGGAAGTTGAACAAAATGCTTGGGTTCCTTAAGGCATCTGACTTGGGAATCCTTTGATGGAAAAGGTGCTGCTTCTCCCACTGGGATGCAGTGAAGCTGTTTGAGATGTGATTGGTGTATTTGCCCTGTTCTGTTTTACCATCTGCTTCTCCCAGCTCACCTGAAGGCTGGGAAAAGGACTGGGAAGAGAGTGTGGTCCCTCCCTTGGGATGGCAGCCTGCTGGCAGTGGGCCTTAGGAAAGCTTCATCCCCTGTTTCTCCTCTCCGCAGAGCAAACGCGCTCGAGGAGCAGCTGAAGGAGCAGGAGCTGAGGGCAGATCAGACCCTGCTGGAGGAGATCAAGAAGCAGAGGGAGCTGCTCAGCAAAATGGAGAGGGAGAAGAGCATTGAGATCGAGAACCTGCAGGCCAGGTGGGGCTGGGGGGGAGCTCTCCTGGAACCAACCTGGAATCTGTACACAGGCAGCCCTGGGGGGACAGAGGGAGGCAGACAGGGAGTGTGGGTTGGTTCAAGGTGTGACTAAAGTCACCACAAACCCTGAGTTTGGGCTATTTCCACCTTTGGCCCCACAGTCCTCATCTTGGATTCTTCATTTGAGTTGCTCTGATGCATTTGAAGTTTAGCTCCCATTCTTTACCCATGTGCCTGCCCTGCAGTGTGGGGATGAGGAGGGGATTTATTAATGCTTCTTCCCATAAATGACCCCTTGGAGTACTTTTAATGCCCAGATGTTTTCCACTTTGATGGAAACAGGCAAATACCTGGGAAAGAAGAACCCTCCCAAAAGGCAGAGTGTCCCAGCCAGGGTGCTTCATGCTGCCTGTTGGATCCCAAAGGAAAAAGGGGGTGGAAGAGGTTTCAGTTATTTGACAGGGCTTTTCCAGCCTTCCCAGAATGTTTTGCTGTTGTTCATCCCTTGCAGTCCATGGAAGATGAAGGCAGTGGGGTTTTAACTGGGAATGCAAAGCCAAAGCCCTGTCTGACCCCCTGTTCTGACGTCGCTGCTGCTGAGGCTTGTCCAGGGACTGATAAAACCCTTGGAACAAGGAATAGCATTGGACCTGGTAGAGAGGGGCGTGATCCTTCAAGCAGGATCGTGTGGATGCCCCTCTCTTTCCCCTGGCAGCAGAAATAGTTGGAATCTTGGGGTTTGCCCTGAACAGATGAATCTTTGCTGGCTTCCCTTTGGTTGAATATTCCTTGGGGATGTTTTCTCCCCCACGTGGGGTGCTGGGATGAGTCTCACACCCGTTCCCTTTGCAGGCTGCAGCAGCTGGATGACGAGAACAGCGAGCTGAGGTCCTGTGTCCCCTGTCTGAGAGCCAACATCGAGAGGCTTGAGGAGGTGAGGCTGGGGGGTGCCTGGTTTTGGGATGAAATTCTGGCTTTGGGATGAATTTCCATGAACATGAGATCCATTTAATGTGACAAACCAGTTGGTTCCAATTCCCAGTCACTGCAGTCCCCACTTTAGACAGCACTATCCCACAGTTATCCTTGCAGTTTCCCACTGTTCAGCCTGGAAGCTGGGAATAAAACCCTGATAAATCTCCCTGTGGCAGTGGCTGCTCGGGAGGGGACTCGTGCCCTCTTGTGGAAGCTCGTCCCCATCCCTGTCCCCATCCCTGTGGCCAGTCCAGTGCAGGAGAGGAGGAGGAGCAGGGATGCTCCATCCCCATGTCCTGGGATTTGTGAGTTGAATTTTCAAAGATCCATGTCACCTCCCAGCCCCTCTCCCTGTCACCTCCTAACCCCTCTCTCTGTCACTCTGCTCAGGATCCAAGGCTGTGCAGGGCTGAAGACTTCCCAGGGCTCCTCCTCATCTTTAGAGATGGTGTGGGTTACAGGTGGGGCACCTAGAACAGGGGCTGCATTTTGTCTCTGCCAAGCTTGGGGCAGAATTAAGGTTAAAATTGAAGTGAAATCAATCCTCCTCACCCACTGAAGGGCCTGAGGCATTTTATCCATGTTTAATCCCACGGGAGAGTGCTGCAGCTCCATCTGTCCTGATGTCTTCATCTGCCAGGGCCTTGTGAGCATAGCTGAGGCTGGGGGCAGGAAAGCCCCAGTGGCTCTGAGGATAAATTCCCTGCTGTGGTGTGTTTCAGCCATGGGAGGTTGGGTTTGATCCGTGCAGAGCCGTTCTCCTCTTCCCCACAGTTACTGGGATGAAGGAGGAGCAGGAGGTGCAGTCACTGCCCCTCCCTGCCCAGGAGAAGCCTGGCTGATGAGCTGCTCTCTTGTCCAGTGCCCAAAAATCAGGATTTTGTTGTCAGCATTGCCTTTCCTGCTGGTGTGGTGCCTTTGGCGCTGCTCCACAGAGCAGGACAGCCCCGAGCCAGCAACTGGAGCTCCCCATGGAGCTGCCCCTCAGCCCTGCGTGCCATGGGCCATCCATCCCCAGCTCTGGAGGGGGTCCTCTGGCATTTGGGGAGTTCTGAAAGCCAAAACCTTTCCCATGGGACTGGGAGCTGTGAGCCTGGCGAGGGGGTGAGCTGGTCACAGGCAGAAGGTGCTGCTCTAGAGGCTGTTGGCATCTTCACCTGCATCCCAAACGTTCAGCCAAGGCTTTGGGGATGAGAGGGGAACAGAGCTGGGTTGTGTGTTTCACATCCTGGCTGGAACTGGTCTGTTCCGTCTTGGATCAGCCCTCAATTAAAACCTTTCATATCTGAAACCACAAGGGAGGTAAAGATCTCGGATTCAGGACTTTGCTGAAACCCAGACATAAGGAGCCTTACGATTTAATGTCTCTTCCTGGCCTGGAGCCCCCGTGCTGGCCCCAGTCCCTCCCAGCCCATCCCACGCCAGCATCGTGCTTCCCAGAAAACGGCACAAGCATAGATATTCATGTGGATTCACTCTGGAGCCATCCCTCAGCGCTGCTTTGGTGCGTGGCTGCCAAAGCCCCGGGCCCTGGCACCCTGAGCAGATGAAATCCCAGCAGGCAGAGCATTCCTGTGCATCAGGAGAGGAGCATTCCCTGCTGAGTGAGCAGGAATGGCCCCGGCAGCGCTGAGCTGGGCCGGGCCTTCTCACTGGGGCTTCCCGTGTCATTCCAGGAGAAGCAAAAGCTGCTGGATGAGATCGAGGACCTCACTGTGCAACTCACCGAGGAGCAGGAGAAAAAGAGGAAGATGGGGGACAAGCTGAGCCAGGAGAGGCACCAGTTCCAGAAGGAGAAGGAGTCGACGCAGGAGGTGAGCAGAGTCTGGGCCTGCCACAGCCCTGTCCCCAAAATGTGGGAATCTGGCCTTGGCAGCCTCTCCAGAAATGGGTGTGACCTCCAGAGATGGGTGTGACCCCAGAAATGGATGTGACCCCAGAAATGGATGTGACCCCAGAAATGGGTGTGACCTCCAGAAATGGGTGTGACTGGAGCAGTCGGTGCTGCCTGGGCAGAGGAAGGGAGTTCAGCTGCTGAGCTGCAGCACCTCAGTCTCTTCTGCTGCTCTGAAATTCATCCAACATTGTCCCTGCAAGGGCTCTGTGCCACCCTGCCCCTGCCCTTCCTGCCTGGAGGGAGCAGTGCCAGAGGCACATGGAGGCAGCAGGCAGGAGGAGACGGGGCGAGGCTGGGGATCAGAGCTGAGTGCTTGGGAGCAGGATCACACCCTCTCAGTCCTCCCATCACCCGTGCTCGGTGATTCCAGCTGGAGGCCCAAGCACGGCTGATTGTGGTGGCAGGAAAGGAGCTTTGGGCCCAAAGTGGAATTCGGTGTCCCTGTGGTGTCACTGAGGGCTCTGGGTGAAGTGGGGACCCAGCACTGCAGCAGGAGGGAGCTGCCTGAGGAGGGACCCACATTTCTGGGGAGTCTGTGCTGCTGCAGACCCAAACCTAGCATCTTTGGCCCTCCAGCAGGGTCCTTCCAGGGCTGTGCTTGTGGATTTTAGTAGCTCCCCATCTGCTGCTTGCTGGAGGTGTGAGGGAGGAAAGGGAAACCAAGTGCCCCCAGAAAGGAATTTAATCATGGAATGGTTTGGGTTGGGAGGGACCTCAAAGCCCTTCTCCTTCCACCCCCTGCCATGGCCAGGGACACCTTCCATTATCCCAGGCTGCTCCAAGCCCTGTCCAACCTGGCCTTGGACACTTCCAGGGCTGGGGCAGCCACTGCTCTGGACAACAGTCCTGCTGCAGCAATCCATGGAGCTGCTCCCATGCCAGCCACATCCAGAGGGTGCTGCTGGATCTCCGGGGCCTGTGGCACTCAGTTGTCCCCTTGCCTTGCTCTGCAGCTCATCGAGGACCTCAGGAAGCAGCTGGAGCACCTGCAGCTCTTCAAGCTGGAGGCGGAGCAGCGCAGGGGCCGGAGCAGCAGCATGGGGCTGCAGGAATACAACAGCAGGACACGGGAGACGGAGCTGGAGCAGGAGATCAAGCAGCTCAAGCAGGTAGGGAGGGCTGGGCTGGCAGGGAAGCAATTCCCTGACACCAAGGGAGGGCCAGCAGGGTCCAGGGGCTCTGCCCCAAGGGTGGAGTGGACCCAGGAGCCTTGTTCTGGGAGAGGGAGGGTGGTGCTTTCTCAGGGACAGCAGGAGCCCTTCTCTTTGCTGTGTCCCCTGGATCTTCCCAGGGTATCTCATGCTTCCAGAGGTTCTCCAGGCTGTGCTGAGATGGAGTCAGCAGCCCATGTGCTGTTCCCAGCACTGTGGGAGCTGTGTTAGGGTGAAAGCCCCTGCCTTTCCCCGGCTGGATCAGCTCTGAGAGCACCATGGGCTCCAGCAGCGTGTGGTTTGTGTGTGTGAACAGGATAACAGGAACCTGAAGGAGCAGAACGATGAACTGAACGGGCAGATCATCAACCTGAGCATCCAGGGAGCCAAGAACCTGTTCTCAGCCTCCTTCTCTGAGTCCCTGGCAGCGGAGATCAGCTCTGTCTCCAGAGATGAGGTACGTGCCCTGAGGAGCTGCTGGCTCAGGCTGCACCTTCCTGGATGCCTCCACCTGGGATGGCCTGGGAGGAGCTGATGTGCCCTGTCTGTGGCCCAGCCCATTCCCAAAATTCCTCTGGAAGCTGGCAAGAGCAAAGAAATTCCCATACAATTATCTGTAGAGCTCACAGCACTTACCCTCCTTCCTGGGAACAGGGTAGCTGCTCCCTGCCCATTTGCTGATTCTGGCAGCTCTGCTTTGCCTGCCCTGGGACAGCCTTCCCCTTCCCAGGACACTGCAGCCACCACGGGCTGTGTCCTTCTGGCTGGAGCTGTCTTAAAACCCCTGGGAGCCAGGACATTCTCCCTGGAGATCCCAGCTTCCCTGAACACCAACCACAGGTGACTGAGCTTGCACCAAGCACTGGAATTAAATCTTTAACACCCCAGGAAGTGGGGAAACACACCCAGATATTTTGGGGATCTAGTGGAGATGGGATGCTCCCTGTTCTCTCCATCAGGCTGAGAGCTTGAGGAAGGACAGGAATGAGCAGAGCCAGTTTTCCCTGGCCACTTAAACAGGGTCAGGAATATCCCAGTCCAAGGAGGTACCCATGGATGCACAGAGCCACGGGAAGCCCTCGTCAGGGTCAGGCAGTGACCTCTCCCTCCCTTTCCTCCCTCTTCTGCAGCTCATGGAAGCAATCCAGAAGCAGGAGGAGATCAACTTCCGCCTGCAGGATTACATCGACAGGATCATCGTGGCCATCATGGAGACCAACCCCTCCATCCTGGAAGTCAAGTAAGGGCGGCCGGGAGCCGCCGGCTGCACTCGTCGGGTGGATTTGGTGCTCTGAGAGGATGAAGAGGGACTCCAAACGTCTTTGCTCTTGATGAAGGCACAAGGAAGCCTCAGGTTGGGGGTGACTGAGCCACGGACCAGGGAAAAGGAGAACCAGCAGCCAGGCTTTGCTGTCTGACTCCGTTACTTTGAAGCCCTTCTGGCTGTGGAGGGTGAAGGGGAACCTGGAGAAGGAGCTCAGGCAGAGGACACTGCAGGAAGTACCTGTGACGCTGGGGACTGTCCCGATAGGCAAGGCCCATCCGAGGGCTGCTCCGAACCGCGGGAGAACAGGATGGAGATGGAAGCAGCAGCGCTGCCTTTCCCCTGTGCCCTGCCCAGTCCGAGCAGCTGCTGTGCCAAAGTGTCCCTGACACACTCGCTGGGCAGAGCTGGGAACGAGGGAAGCGCGTCCTGGACTCACACAGAGTTGGGGTTTGGTTTTGTTTTGGGGTTTTGGGTTTTTTTTAATTAACTTAATGCAAATGTCCTCATCCCGCTGGCTCAGCTCCTCCTTGCCCCGTGCTCCTGCTGGGGCCGGCTGCGTGTGCAGCCCTCAGAGGCCGCAGGGGCAGCCCGGGGGCGCTGGGGACAGGGCGTGAGTGTACTTGGTCACCTGCCTCCTTATTTATTTCTGCTCTCCGTGGCTCGGTGCTGTCGGCACGTCTCGGCATCCCGGGGCGAGCTCAGTCGCTCGTCGCTTGTCCCCAGCTGGGGACAGACACACGGGCTCTGTCCGGCACCGGGGCGAGGCCCTGGAGGCCGGTCCTGGCCGCCTCTCCCTGTCCCGGCGTGGGACACGCAGCACTTCGGGAGCTGCAGCGGAGAGACCCGAGCTGCCCCCCTCGCCTGCCGCAGTCCCTGGCCTGGGGACAGTGGCCCGTGCCATTGCCAACCGGAGCAGGGCTCTGCTGGTGATGGCTGCAGCCCTGGAGGGAGAGCCTGCTCCGGCCACCCTTCCCTCCGTCCCTACGCCGGGCAGGGGCTGCGGGAGCTGCGCTCGTTCTTCATCCCTGGCATCGGCCGGGCTGGGATCTCTGTGCCCGCGGGGAAAGGAGCCGGAGAACACAGCGGCAGCTCCCTGAGAAACAAAAGCCATGTTTACATCAGACAGCGCTGGGCTCGCTGGCACAAGCGGCCGTGGTACAGCGTGACCCCGGGAGCGGCCGCTCATCCCCTGCTCCCCTGAGCTGATCCCTGGGCTCCCGCGAGGAGACGGCCGGCGGAATCCCAGGGAGCGGCTTCAGCCAGCGGTTCCTCTTCCTGCCTGTCAGGTTTTAGGAATGCCGGAGCGGCCTAGAAGCAGAAGCCACAGCGATCCCGGGGGGTTCCTGCTCCTCCCCAAGCCCCTTCCCGCCCTCGGGGTGACCCTGCCCGGGGGGACGTGGCCGCTGTCACCGCCCTTATCCCGGGGGACCCGGCCGAGCCACGGCCACGTCACCTCTGGGTGCTGCTCATCCCCTGCGAGGGGCAGCGGGGTCGGGGTGAGCCCCAAACCCCGGGGCAGCTCCTGCATCCCTACCCTCCCCGGCACCCAGCCCTCCCTGCCTCCCTCCCTGCCCCGAGGCCGTGGGAAGAAGCCACGTAATGTACATTTCCAGAGAAGCTTTGGGTGTAAATCAGTGTATACTTGGAGAGGGAAAATTTTTCTATCTTGTAGAGTAGGTATTTTTATAGAATGAAGGTTGATCCATTTTTTTAATACTTTAAAAGAAGAGAGAAATGTATCTGTGTATACACAAAAGCATATATATATATATATATGTATAAATATATAAATATTGGAGATCTGCCTTTCTCGACTTGGGATCTCGGATCCCCAGGTCTCAAACAATCGTTTGTTTTTTCCTGTCGCTCTCACAGAGGTACTGTAACTGTAAATAAGCACCGGGGAAAAAAAGTTTTAAGCAAACAAAAAAGCACTGACTTGCACATTCACCATGCTTTAAAGTCCCTACGGAGAGAGAAAAAAAAACAAAACAAAAACTGTACCTCCCTAAATGTTCCTCTTTCCCGACTGGTATGTGAAGGAAGTCCCCCAAAAAAGAGGCAAAAACGGTGTTGTCCTAACTGATGTATCAATTCTTGTTGGATTAAAATCTGTTACTATTCCTGCCCGGAGACTTTTATTCCACAGAGGTGGATTGGAGCATCCCAAGGATCCGAGTGCTGGATTGGAGCATCCCTGATATCCAAGTGCTGGACCTCCAGTGGGGCTGGATCGAGTGGGAATGCTCCTGCACCAAGGAGTGCCCTGATTTTGGGAGGATGAGGATGAGGATGAGGATGAGGATGAGGATGAGGATGAGGATGAGGATGAGGGAGGCTGGACCCTGCTGATTCCAGAAGGATCAAGGTCGCAGGGAGCCAAAATCTCCCCAGCCAGCCAAGCTGTGTGGGCGGGAATGGGGGAATTCCCCCTTCACCTTCCTGGAGGGTCCGGGTGGGGTGAGGGACCTTCCGAGCTGATCCTGTTGCCCAGGGCCTGGGCAGGCTGGGACAGGGACTCTGGGTCTGTTCCAGGTGGGAACTCAGAGCTTTCCCTTCCCTCACACCGGGAGAGCCCCCTCGGAGCACTCAGCTGCTCTGAAGTGCTCCAAAAATCCCTTAAACGCTCTCACCTCCCTGCTAAGCTGCTCCCCACCCGTCTAAGCCTCCTCCACCCCTCCCCACCCCTTTAAGCCGCCCCAAAGGGCCTGAACGTGCAAAATCCCCTCCCAGCTCCCACCGTGCCTCCGGATGGCTCCAGACTGTTCCTCTGAACTGCTCCGAGCAGCCCTGGAGCTGCAGCAGAGCTGGGGAAAGGCTCTGACACACCCTGAGTGCTCTGAAACCCCCCAGATGGTTTAGAACTGCTCCACACTGCTCAGGGCAGCACCGAGGCTCCAAAACAGCCCCAGAGCTGCTCCAAAACGTCCCTGACATGGTCCAAAATGTCCCTGAGCTGCTCCAATATATCCCAGAGCTGTGTAAAACATCCCAGAGCTGCCCCAAAACATCCTTGACATGGTCTAAAACGTCCCTGAGCTGCCCCAAAACATCCCTGACATGGTCTAAAATGTCCCTGAGCTGCTCTAAAATGTCCCTGAGCTGCATAAAACGTCTCAGAGCTGCATAAAACGTCCCAGAGCTGCCCCAAAACTGTCCCTGAGCTGCTCTAAAACACCTCTGAGCTGCCCTAAACCACCCCAAATACACTCTAAACCACCCCTGAGCTGCCCCAAAACATCTCTGGGCACCTCCAAAGATCCCTGAGCATCTGTGAATCACCTCTACACCCTCCAGGCAGCTCCAGGCTGCACCAAAGATTCCCCTGAACACCCTTAAAACATCCTTAAAAAAATTCCTCTGGAATCTCAACCTCCAGCATCTTGAAACTGCTCTAGAAATGGGGTGAGTTAACAGCTCTGGGGGTATTTCTGTGGTGCTGGGTGGCTTCAAGGAGCTGTAAATTACCTGCGAGCAGCTCAGGCTCTGGAAGGACAGAGCTCTGGCCATTACTGAAGCACTTGAACTGCTCAAACAGCTCTCGTGCTCCTCCAGCCAGCCCTGAAAGGCACCAAGATGCTCAAACTGCCTCGGAGTAGCACTTGAAGCCCTCCAAACTCTTCTAAAACTCCTCAAAACGGATCATAGAAAAGGTCTCATGGCAGCTCTGAAGCCCTCCAAGCCTCCTCCATGCCGCTGTGAAACTCCTCGAGTGCCCCAACAGCCTCCAAAGGCCCTTGAGACCCCTCTGCACCTTCCTTATGTACCTCTCAACCGGGTTAAAACAACTTACTACCGTCTCTAAACTCAAACAGTTTGAAACCACTCTAAACCCCCTCTGAATGACATCAGAGGGGCACAACCAACCCTAAAACAGCTGCAAAGCTGCTCAAAAACTCATTAAAAAATAATCAGAGCTGCTCCAAAGCACTCCAGCTCTTCTGCACCTCCTCTGAAAAGGGCTCTAAACAGCTTAAAACCTTTTAAAAAAAACCCTTTAAAAAACCTTAAAACAGCCTTTTTGAAACTGCTCCAGAAAAGTCCTAAAGCTCTGAAGGTCTCTGCATCCTTCAGAACAGCTCCAGAGCTGGTCCCAGCCCAGCTCCAGCCCTTCCACCCAGCTCGGGGGCTCAGCACTATGACAAACTCCAAATCCTGGGATCAGGTCTGGGCCCCTCATGACAAGAAGGACACTGAGGGGCTGGAGCGTGCCAGGGAAGGGAGCGGAGCTGGGGAAGGGGCTGGAGCACCAGGAGCAGCTGAGCGAGCTGGGAAAGGGGCTCAGCCTGGAGAAAAGGAGGCTCAGGGGGGACCTTGTGGCTCTGCACAACTCCCTGACAGGAGGGGGCAGCCGGGGGGGGATTGGGCTCTGTTCCCAGGGAACAGGGACAGGATAAGAAGAAACGGCCTCAAGTTGTGCCAGGGGAGGTTTAGGTTGGATATTGGGAAAATTCCTTCATGGGAAGGGTGGTCAGGCACTGGCACAGCTGCCCAAGGGAGTGGTGGGGTCCCCACCCTTGGAGGGGTTTAAAAGCCATGTGGATGTGGCACTTGGGGACATGGATCAATGGTGGCCTTGGCAGTGCTGAGGGAACAGTTGGACTCGATCTCAGAGGACTTTTTCAACCATAATAATCCCGTGGAGCCAGGGGGCACCTCTGAATGCCCCCGAAGCCTGGCCACCACCAAGGCCACCACGATCATGTCCCACGTGCCCTGGCCATGTCCTGTGAGCCCAGAGCAGGGCTGGATCCAGCAGGACTCCATGGCCGTGTCTCGGCTGCCCCGTCCATGGCAGGAATGGGCTCCAGCCCACACACGGCGCTGGTGAGGGCCGAGCTCTGCTGCAGGAGGACCCTGTGGGGAGAAGGCATTTCCAGCTCCTTCCCCTTCCTCATCTGCTGCCGATCCCGGGACGGGGCTGGGATGGGGTTAACCCTTGGCAGCCGGGCTGGGAGGGAGGATGCCCCCAACCCTGGGCTAAAGTGGCAGCCCCAGTGCAGAGCTTCACCCCGGGGTCTGCACAGGTCTGCCTGTGCTGCCCTGTGGCACTTGCCGTGGAGCACCGTCCCCAGGGAGGCTCCAGGAGCTCCAGCGCGGGACACAGCCCCTGGCAGGGACACACCGGAGGGTGGTGACACCCCAGCAAAGACCCCACACACAGCCGGGGGACAGCGGCAGCAGCCCTGCCTGTTCCAGGTCATTTTTCTCCTCTTGCTCCAAGCTGGAAATTCCTGGGTAATGCAGAACGTGTGGAGGAGAGCGTGCTTGAAAGCCTCCGCCACCAGAGCCTGGCAGGGTCCCCCAGCCTGCCTGGGACCCCCAGCCTGACCAGGAACTTCCCCCTACTCTCTCAGGGACCCTCAGCCTGCCCGGGACCCCCAGCCGGGGACTGCAGCATCCCAGTGCCCCGGGATGGGGCGGGCGCGGCGGGGCCGGCGGAGCTGC
>VZTH01003012.1:0-35666 GCA_013397815.1 Aleadryas rufinucha | reverse complement strand
TCCAAGGCCAGGTTGGACGGGGCTTGGAGCAGCCTGGGACAGTGGAAGGTGTCCCTGCCCATGGCAGGGGGTGGAATGAGATGATCTTTAAAGTCCCTTCAAATCCAAACCATCCTGTGATTCTATGACTTAATGAGTTTATCTCATTAATGAGCAAATTAATTCCACTCCAAGCTGAAAGCTGATGCTTTATTTCTAGCCCCAGCTGATCTAGTGAGTCATCTGTTTAATTTTAGATAACTGCTTTAGGAATGAATTTATGGATCTCTGGGAAAGGCTGATGTTTACAGACAAAATCTGGCTAAAGACCTGGCTTAGTTGTCCATCTGTGCCCACCTGTGGGCACCAAGGCTCAAATCCTCAAAGGAAAAGGTGAATCCAACTTTTCCACTCACATGGCAACCAGCAGGTATGAGAGCTGTACCCCACTACTTTGGGAAACTCCCTGGAAAAGGTTTTAGTCCCTTAAACTGAGGTTGAACCACCTTTGAATCCCCTCTTGACTCATTTGTAAAGGTGATGAGCAACAGCACAAAGTCTTAAAGGGCTTTAAGGACTTGGAAACATTTTCCTTGGAAAGGAAGTTGTGTCCCAGATGACTGTGATTTTGTGATCTGCTTCTTCAGTAGAGGTGATGGATCAGCCACTGCCTGAGTTGGGAAGAAATTCTGGGGCCAACATTTCGAAAATACTCTGGAATTCGTGTTTGTTGTGCTTCCTGCAGGACAATTTTCCTCTCTGAAGATTTTCAGATCCTCGGAGCCGGTGGGAATTAAGGATGAGGTTCAGGTTTCCTGCTTCAAGGTGAGATCAGCTGTACTGATGGTACTATCCAGATCTCCAGGGTCCCTCAAAGGAGTCCATGAGGACCAGAAAAAAGCCAGAGGGCTTCACTTCATGTTTGCACTTGGCCAGATGATGCCTGCACGACACCTTCTGTCTTCTCCACCTCCTGTATGAAAAGTCTTTTCTAAATTTGTGAATCCTCTATGAAGGCTGAAGTGCTCCTCAGGTAAAGGAATATCCCCCTCCAGTCATCTTTTTCCTGGGATGGAAAATACCCAAGGCACCATCTGTAGAACAGGATTTAAAAAAATGGTAGCAAGGCATAGAACAACATCTGACTGCTCTCTTCCATATTTTATTTCCTAAGTCACTTGGCTCTGGGATGGCACAAACTGGGCTGACAATTTTCTGTGCCCCAGGCTCTTCAGAGAATTTATTTTTAGATGCCAAGAAGCTGCCTGGTGGCACAAGCAGAGGGTCACTCCTCCTACTTGCCAACTCCTGAAATAAATTTTAACAGTGCGTAATATAAATTTTATGGGGAAAAAAACGTGTCTTTCCATGGAAATAAGTGGGCTTTGTATCAGGTCCAGAGGGGTGGCTACGTCCTGCTAGGAACCCAGGAGAGAGAGGGTGGGGTGTGTGCTTAAATACTTGAAAATAAATGGTTTTAATAAAATATTTTGAAAGAGAACGGGTGATGCTGCTCCCAAAATGTTTGGTGACAGGTGGATGCCATGGCTGGGGCCTGGATCCTCTTGTAGCTCCATTTGGACAAGGAGATGTGGATGTACAACTCCCCTTCCTCGTGGGCTTCTATCCTTTGTTCTTTGAAGTGACATCTTCGTGCCCTGGGATTCAGGTGCTGGGATCAGCTCCCAAACCAAAATCCAAAAGGATAAATTCTCAGCTGGAATGGCAGCTTCCTGAAGAAATCAGTGGAAATGTGCTGAGCTGTATCAGCTGGTTTGGCTGCAGGGATTTAGGTGAATTAGCCCCTGTTTTCTCAAGGGTGAAGCAGGTAAATAAACAATCCTTGGGACACGCTGCAGAGAACACCTCTCACCTTGATGCCAGCTTTTTAATAGACCCAAGCCTTGGCTCTGCAGGGCTACACACTGAAGGTGATCTAAAGGAATCATCCCTCATTATCAGACTCATCCCATTATTGAAACAGCTCCAGTGGTTCTTGACAATTACAATGCCTAATTTGCCCTCTGAGCATAAATGATATTAACACCAATGACGTGCTCAGCCCTTTTTCCACCTGCAAATGTTTTGGGTAATCATTGCAGGTGCTTCTTTATAAAGTGAAGCAACTGCCTTTAAATATTTCAATTATTTTTATTAGATTCCACTGTTTTGCAAACCTCACTGGCTGCTAGCCAGTCCTTAACCTATTCCCCTGTCTTTTAGTGGCTTAATATTGGAGAGGGTTCGCCTTGCCCTCGGACTGGATGTGTTTGTACAAGTGAAATGCACAAGTCTGTTGATAAAAGCAGATGTGCAAACCCCAGATTTCTTGGAGGTCTGACCCACCTGAGTCCCAAAAAAGGACATTTTCTCCCCAGCTGGTAGCCTGATGTGAGGGTTACTGTGTAGATGTGATGGTGCTTGGTGCAGTGAGCTGGGTTTAGGTTTAAAGGTGTGATTATGGTCTGATCCTGGGGGTGTCCTTGGGCTCTCCTGTTTGCTTGACACTGACTTCATTTAAAGGTGGGATCAGAGGGAGACAACAGCACCAGCCCCAGAAGATTGCTTTACTCAGGGTCTGTCACCAAGTAACACCAGAACTGCCACCATGTCCAGAAAGAACCTTGTGTGGATCATTTTTGGGGGATTAGACACCAGAAACTACTTTATGGAGTTTCACTGCTCTTCCATTTTCCTTTCCTTCCTTGTTTTTTTTCAGAGAAGCATTGCTGCCTTGGAAAATTGCCTGGGATATCTTTAACTGAGTTGCATTTCCATGTCCTTTTTCCTCAGAGCAGCCACACTTTCCCCCTCTATTCTGAATCCTCCTTATTTCTGACGCTGAGTGTTTCCCTCCACGACCACATCCTTTGGAGACAACAGAGGAATCAAGAAAGACCTAAAACAACAGGTCTTACTGTCTGTGAGGGATGTCTTTTCCTGGTTAGTAGATGTAGATGGGTTTGGGGCTGGTTGTATGGCCAATTCTTACACCCAACACAGCTACAGAAGGTCACCGTGGTTCTAAGTCAGACCAAATGTCTGCTTTGGTGAACTCTGCAAGCAGCTCCCGTTCCCTTCCGCTCATCCAACCCTCTCCAAGAGTCACCAGCAGGATGAGATATGGAGCAAGGAAACCCCTCTGTCTCCCTGGAGGGCTCCAGTGGCCCAGGGCTGCCTGACTGTCCCCAGCCCTGGTGTTTGGGCTCCTGCCTGGCCCATCTGGCCCATCCCAAGCGAGGTGACACAGCCGTCGCCTCCCCTTGTTGTGCCAACACTTCCCCCCTTCACCCAGCTGCTAATTGCACTTCACAAGGAGGTGCCTGTGACACCTTTCACCACCTTTACCTTCTTGCTGGGAAAATGAGGCACTTTATTGGCCCAGGAGCAGACATTCAGACTTCAAAAGAAATCCTGTTTGTCTTTGGAGGAGGGGAGACCCTGGTTTGGGCTCGGAAAGTGGATGCAGCGCTTTTGTTGCAGATTCTGCATGGATCCACCAGGATGTGGAGGGACTTCCATCAGCAGGACTGCTGAATTGCTGCTGGATTTAGCCAAAACTGAGCTTAAAAAGTTAATGGGGGGAAGGAGAGGTGGCCTATGTGGTTTAAAACCCCAAAATTCCTGCTGAGAGCCAACACGTTCGGATGCATCCCGCCAGAGGTGCAGGAGGCATTTGCTCCCACATCAGCTTTCTCAGCTGTTGGGTGTTTGTGCCGGCCAGGTGGAGGGTGGTGCACACAACTGCTGGCTTTTTTTGGTTCACTGGGTTCCCAAATTGTTCAGAGAACCAAAAAAACGTCAAAACCGTTTTGCCTCGAGATGAGTGGAGTGCTGTGCTTGGCTCCAGAAGGGCCCATTTTGTGTCGCTTCTGAGCTCTCCACGGATGACTTTAATTACTTAATATTTGGGTTTGTTTAAAGGCAAGAAACACCCAGCAAAAACAAAGTTTGACTTTCTGAGCTGTTCCCCCACCTCCCCAAGAGCCTTTTTGTTCAAATCATCATAAATTCTCCCACAAAACAGCCTGGGATGAATCAAAACTGTGTTGGGTCACTGGTTGACTTCTCCCTTTCACAGATGGGGGAGACAGAAGGAGTGGAGGCTTGACTGATCACGATGTTGAGGTACTGACCCACTCCTCATCACCATGGAGTGTCTCCATCCTCACACCTGGATTGTCTCCACTGCTCCAAGGGGAGGATGGAAAACACACAGGGTCCACACAGGTCACCTGTCCCTCAGGTGGGAGCTGAGACCTCCTGTGAGCTCCAGGCTGAGCAGAAAGGCTCTTGGACCAGCTCTTCCTGTCCCTTTCTCAGCCTGCATGTCTCTGGACTGGGATTTGTTCCCCTGGAAGAGGTGTTTTCTGCTCAGCATCCTGGATTCTACCTCTGAAGGGGAGGAATTGTGAAATGGGAATGAGGATTAATTTGGGACGAGCTCTGCAGGGCCTCATTGGAATGAAGGTTGTTCTCCCAGGAGGTGGGGAGTTGAGGTGGACCCTGGTGAATGTGGGGTGTTTTTGAGGGCGTGTGGAGTGAGTTTGATGATGTGGGGGGTGTTTTTGAGGGCGTGTGGGGTGAGTTTGAGGGTGTGTGTTGGGGTGTGCTGAGCTGTGGGCACAGACCCAGAGCTGTTCCCAGGGGACCTCAGCAGGACACCCATCCTTAGGGAGTCAGGACCTCCCTCTGGCAGAGTGGCTGCAGGGCTTTCTGCCTCCACCCCAGGGCTCTGATTTCCTACAGAGCTGTGCCAGAGGCATTTGGGCATCAGAAATCCTTAGGCTCCTGTCAAAAAAAGCCCCCAAAAAACTCTAAATAAAAGAAATCCAGCTTTGGCTTTGTATGAATTTGCCTGGTTTTCCAGGGAAGTGGTCAGGTCACCATCCATGGAGGGATTTAAAAGACTTGTGGATGTGGCACTTGGGGACATGGGTTAGTGGTGGCTTTGGCAGTGCTGGGTCAATGTTGGGACTCCATGATCTTGGGGGTGTTGGTGATTCCACGGTGAAGGAAGTGGAAAGCAGCAACTCAGCTGATCTCTGACCCAAATGATGTCCAGAGCTCGGATCCAGATAAAGGAGATTTCAACCCCACCTCCTGCTCACCCTGGAGGAGCTTGGGGTGATCATGGACCAGCTTTTGGGCATCCTGGAGGTCTTTTCTGACCTTCATGATTCCATCATAAGAGGTCAGTTTTGGTGATTGATTTGGTAGGAAATGGAGCACTTGGCTGCTGGATCTTTCTGGATCTAGAACCTTCAAACATCACTAAATGAAGGACCCAGATTTTAGGCTCTTACTTCAAACAGAACTGAAACAGAGCCAGTTTTGCACCTCCATCACCCATAACTGCCTGATGGCTGCCTGGAACGGTTATGTGGTTATTTATTTTGAATTAATAACGAAATTCAGATTTCATTAATTGGGCAGGTGGATAAGAGCAGCATGGGTCTTGCCTTGACATCCACCTGGGAACCACCTCATCCTAAAGGTCTGGAGCAGAGACTCCCACCACTGGCAGCTCCTCCCCACCCTGCAGCCCTTGGATAAGAGCTGCAGATCTGCAGATGAGCCCAGCAAATAATGGCAGGTCAAAGACGTGAACTTGCTATTTCCTGGCTCAGCAGCACCTGGAAATTCACCTTTCTGCCCCATTTTACAGGCACAACTTATGCAATTCGCAGTCCAGCCCTAATTTAAACATCAGGCTTTTTTTTTTTCTTCCTTCATGCCCATCGAAAATTTCCATTTAAATCTAATCAGTTGCTGCATGGGCCCATCGTTTTTGCTTGGAAATGCACAGGACATGTCCATACAGCTCCACAACACTGTTCCCCTCCCTACACCCTCTCCACCCCCGCTTCCCACCTCCCCCCTCCCCAAACTATGACTCATCTTAAGGCAGAAGGTTAATTTAGGTTAATTATCTTCCTGGTTAGCAGTGCATACATGTCCTGAGCAGCAATAAAGGTTTGACACCCCTCCTGCTGCTGCAAATCAATTTTCTTCCTCATTTACTGTAAATGGAAACGAGCCAGGTCCTCTGGCATCAAAGTAAACATTTCTCCGCATGAAACTCAACTTGTGAACCTGGTAATTTCAGATTTGCTTATAACATGCGCATTTGCCAAGGGAGGGAAAAAAAAAAAAAGAAGAAAAAAAAAGAAAAGCAAAGCAGCTGTTTGATGTCTCCAAAAACTAGAATTAGCCCCGTAGATCAAACATCAATTCTCCTGCTGCTTTAATAATGGAAGGATCCAGTTGCATTAAGCACGAGGATATCATTACAGCATGCACGGTGCTCACACATAAGCTAACCCCTAATTCCCCTACTTAGCAGCTAATGCATGTTATTATTATTTACTCCTGCAGCGAGAGGCTCAGCCGTGATCCGAATCCCGCGGGGTGAGGTGCTCCGGAGGAGAGCCCCTGCCCCGGAGAGCTCCGGGTCTAAATAAGACACGGGAGACAACAAAGGAAGTGTTGCTGCCCCCGGGGGCAGGGGAGCGAGAAGGGACACGCAGATACCCCAGAGCGAGTTTGCAGCACAAGCAGGAATAAGACGCTTGTGGTTGCAGCCCTCGCCGAGCCAGCTGCCGCTCCTGGAGGGGGTATCAGGGAGCTGGAAGTCAGCTCAGCCCCCTGAAAATGAGGTTTTTCATCCCAGCTGCTCGTTCCAGCTGTCTCCGTGGTCAGTGGAGAAAGGACAGTGGCTTTTGAGCGTTGTGAAAAACCAGAACAGGTTGTCCGGAGAGGTGGTGGATGTGCCATCCTTGGAAATATTCCAGGCCAGTTTGTGCAAGGCCCTGAGCAGCCTGATCTGTTGGAGGTGTCCCTGCTCGTGGCAGGGGGTTGGATGAGATGAGGTTTAAAGGTCCCTTCCAACCCAACCCCAAATCTGATGATTTAATGATTCCTTCTACCCTCTACAGGCAGGAGTATCTTCCCACTGACCACAGAGTCTGGAACCACAGTAATTTGTCCTACATGAGATTTTACAGCCCTTTGAGATGCCTTGGAGGACCTACAAGAGCCAGAAATATTGACAGCCATGGTACACCCGCCAGAGACCCCAAACTGATGGATCTGGCAGATGCCAGGAGTGATCCAAGGGTGTCTCCAGTGAGCAGAGCCCTGGATGGCCAAACAAGGGTGAACATTTCAGCAGAGGAGGTGAATCCCAAACCCAGTTCCCAATCCTAGGAGCAGGACTGTAGGACACAGGGTATTTATCTCTCAGGGGCAGCTGCACCTTTCCATGAGGTGCAGGTAGAAGGTGATGTGAGAAGGTGTGAGAAGAGTGGTGGCCTCGTTAATCAAGGCTGAAATTGCTCACAGGAACCCCAAGTTCTGCTCAAACACATTCAGCACCACCTCAGCATCATCTTTTCTTCTGCATAGAGGGAATGGTGATCCCTGCTTTTCTCCCAGATGTTGGTGAAAGCCTCTCCTCAGGTTTAATGAGGTGCCCTGAGAACCTTGAGAGAAAGAGGCTGTAGAAATTCAAATAATTCCTGCAAGGTACAACACCAACTAAATATTGCTGCTGTGTGATCACAGGCTCAAAACACTGACTGCTCCAGCCTCGGTCTGAGGGGACAAATGTCCTTCTCTTGATCTTCTCCCCCATCCATGCTGGTGCAGGAGTAAGATTTCAAATATATTTCTCAGCTGAGTGTCTCCACCTCTTAGATTATCAGGATATGTCAAATGGCCAACTCTGCCTCTTCTGACCCCAGCTGTTCTGTGAATTTATGGCTCAAGATGGGAAATGTTTTTAATATGGCCTGATCAAAACTGATCCTGGCATTGTGGGACCAGCACTTGAATTTCACAGTAAACAGGGAAAATTGTTTATTGTGATAAATATTCAAGCTTAGGAAGGAGGGACTCAAGCAATGAAAAGGGAAATTCTCTTGAAGGGCTTTGGGATGGTTGGGTTTGTTTGAAAGCAGTAAATGGTAAAACTCACTGAGAAGGGGCACTGAAAATCTGAGGGAGGTAAACCCTGGGCACTCCCAGAGAGGCTTCTTGGTCTGGTGTGAGGGGGTTTGGCAGCTTTCTGCAGGAACTGGTGCCCTTTCCATCTTGTGGCCCACCAAGGATGGGATCTTCCCCTCCCACACCTCAAGAGTGGCTCCAAGTAGGTTTCTTACAGAGTTCTGCCTGACCCATGGGCAGAGGAAGGGGGGATTAAACTTAAAATTGTCTCAAAATGTAGAACTGGAAGACAAGAATTACTGACATTTGTATTGATGGGTTATGAACTGTCAGACTTTAAAAGTAGAACTGCTCCAGGATAGCAGGACAATTATAACTCCAGAATCTTAATTTCATCTCATTTGGGAAGAAAAAAAACCCTCATATCCTTCTGTAATTTCCTTCATCCTATTTATGACCTCAGTTGAAGGTTCTTAGAGATTGGGATGCAGCACTCTCTACTCCAAGGAAGGATGTGATGAGTAGACAAAGTGATGTCACAGAAACTGAAATTTCTGAGAGGACAATTAATTGCACAAATCTATAATTCATCATAATGAGTCATATTTCCTCTCTGACAGCAAAAAAAAAAACCAAACCAAAAAAACCCCAACCCTTTTCGTGCTGTATTTCAGAAATTGAATGACTGTGATAAGAATAAGCCAGTTAGGGACATCTTTGAAGGGATGTTATATTTAAAATAGAGTTAATTTTGCTTAGAGTGGAGCAGATTTCTCCCAGTTCCTTCCAAGCAGGATTATCTGTGGCTGTAGAAATGTTTAGAGCTCCAAGAAGAATACAAAAAAATAACCTTATGGTGTGGATTATTTAGGTCAGGAATTGCAATATATTTGATAGGTTCTCATAATTTTGCATACAGTTGTTTTTTTCTTGCTGAGGACAAAGCTGCTGAGCCAATGCTGCCCATGCTGGAGCAGATTTCCCAGGGAAGTGATCATGGCATCAAGCCTGACAATTCCAGGAATATCAAGAACATGGTGGGAGTTCTGGAGTTGTTCTATGCAGGGTCAGGAGTTGGATTCAATGATCCTTGTGGGTCCCTTCCAGCTCAGGATATTCTGTGATTCCATGACGCCACAGCCCTGGGTGTTGTGATTTTGTTGGGATTGCAAATTTGAAATATTGAAGTTGTTCATCTGACTTGGTGGCTTAATGAAACAGTGATTGCTGCAGTAAAAGCTGGAAGAGCTTCAAAACTGAGTTGGAAAAGGCCAACATTTCTACTTTGTCATGAATCCCACGCAACCTGAGGCACTCACACACAACACTATCTCACTTCAGGCCTTGCTGAGCTTTCCCTTGACTCTCCTATAGAACAAGAACAAATAAACACACAGGTTGGGTTGAGTTACCCCCTTACCTCGAGTGATCTTTACAGATGAACTCCCCCTCCCTTCAGCCGTGGTTTCTCCTGCTTCTGAAACCCCAAAATGAGAAATATTCCCGAGAAATGTTGTGTTGGTGTTGGAACAGAGGCAGATGGCGGATGAAGGTGCCACCCCTGGCTTTGAGGTGCATGAGCCGAAGGTGACTGGAAGCTGAGAGGGAATAGGTTTCTGTTGCCATTTTAGACTTTTGTTTCACAGCAGCATCTCAGTTCTCAATGAAATGAAGTCTCCACTGTGTTTGGTGTTGTGCAGGAGCTTAAACTCTGCATTTGTGCATGGGCCAAGGGCTGATCTTCAGTCACATGGACAACTGGAGCTACCTGGCTGGCATCAAAACTCACTTTTCCCTGAAAGCAGTGCAGCTGCATCCAAAGTACCTTCCTCAGGCTCCCCAACTGAGCCAGCCACTCATCAGGGTCATTCAGTGCCAGGGGCCAGGCTAAAAATTCATCCAAACATGAGTAATCCTGAAATCCATGTCTTTTCTGTGCTGTTGAAGAGGGGTGGTTGTTCCCTTAAAGAGCTTGTGATGAGGATGATGGAGAGGAGGAGGAGGAAGGACACAGCATTACCCTGGGTATGGCTGGGCCTGGCTCAGATATCCCACAGGTTGTCAGGGAATTGTTTTCAGACTCACAAATGGCAACACTGACCACACCATGCAGGTGGAAATAATGAAAATTAGATAAAAACTGCACATTTTGAGCAAATTGCAGTTTCTTTGGGGGCTCAGAGCTCCAAGAACGACACTTGAACCAACGAATGCTGGAGCTTGAATATTTTTAATGAAGTTTTCATCATCACTGGACTCAGGGAGATGAGACCTGCTCACTGAATACATTCATACAAGTGAAACAGCTCTGCTACAGTGAAATGGATCCCAAACTTTGTCACTCAGTCCCCTGAGTGTTGCAATCTCTGCTTCCACATTTCTGGATTTCTGGTCTTCTTTCTCCAGTGCTGTTTAGGTTGTGCTTTATCTACTCAAGCACAACCATTTTAGATAAATCAGATAAATTATTCTCCAGTGGTGCTTATTTCCTCCCTGTTGACCCTGGGAAGGTCCTTGTGTGAGCAGCTCACATCTGCAGTGAACTGAGATGAATCCCATCCCTGCTGCCTGCACCCTGCTGGCTTGTGCCAGCTTGAACATCAGACTTGTTCAGCTCTGTGTGATTTTGTTATTCCCAGGCACCTGGAATTCACAGATCATCATCCTAGGAAACGAAATACGTTCCTTAACTCGAGGAATCAGGGTTGGCAGGAGCAGAGCACTCTCCCTTGGGTTGTGCCACGTGGGAGCTGGTGGCACCGATGTCCCCTGAGCACGTGCAGCAAACCAGGAGATGCAGATGAGCAATTTTCCTATTTTTCTTTTTCTTTCTTTTTTGGCTGAGAAGGCAAGATTTGCTTCAGGATTAGTTATGCAAACAGCTTGCTCTCTGCGTGGCTATAAACACTAATTTGGAGACCCACACCAAGCCAAAGGGTTGTTTATGAGATGTTGATGAGGCGGAGGCCAAATAGGTGTTTATGAGGCAGTGGCAGTGCCAAAGCCAAACAGCACCTCTGAGCCACGACTGGCACGGTCCCATCTCTCCAGGCTGAGCCACAGAGGCAGCTTGTTGCATTCACTGGGAATACTGATGAGGAACTCTTCACAATTAACCCGGCAGCGGGATGGACGGGCAGGAGCTGAATCCTCCCCAGGTTCTGGCAGCTGAGCAAGAAACTCTGGGCAAAGAGGACAGAAAAGCTCCTGTGAGAAGGAGAGCGTGGTGCTGAACCCTCTGGATAATCAGTGTCCATGATCAGTGTCCATAATCCCAACCATTCTGAACAGCCTGAGATCACAGCTTTTTGAGTGTCCTTATGGTTCAAACTCATGTAGGAACTGCAATGTGTTTTCAGACCTTCCCCATATGAGCTCTTCTCTTGTAATTTGAGGCCTCTCATGCTCCCAACATTTATTTTTAAGCGTGACATGATTTGGGTTGCTTTATCTGTGCAGGCATCATGTTCTTCATCATCCTGTGGAGATCCTACAAAGCTCTTGGTCATGGGAAGGACATGGCTGAGAACCATCAAGGACTTTATGGGAGAAATAATTTTTGTCAATAGTTGCCTTCCATCAAAAGTTGAAGTGTTTTGGATGGACACTTGTTCATAAACCCTCTGCTGAGTGAGAGTCTCTGCTTCTAGTTTTCAGCCTCCTCTTTTCCAGACCAACAAATCTTTTCTAAGTTTCTTCATAGTTACTTTTTCTTCCTAAGTACCCTAGAATTTTCCTTTCTCTACCCTTTTTCAGCTTGTCCACATCTTACTTAAAACTGTGTGTCCAAAACGAATCCATTAACTCTGTTCAATTAAACATTACTTAATCAAGAAATGCTTTTAAAATCAGGAACTTCTCTCTTTTCTGGTTATTCTTGACTCCAGATTTTGTAGCTCCCTGGTGTCTGCATTCCCACTGAGTATCTCACAATATCTCACAAATTACGTTAAAAGGGAATCACTTCAAGAGGAGTCTCTGCCCTTCCTTTACAAATCCAAATTCCTTGCAAATCCAGGGACTTCCTAGATTTTGTGGCTCAGAGGTCTGAGGTGTTTGGGGCAGGTGAGGTTCAGTCTGGAAGGTCCCTGGTACCAACTGCTCTGCCCAGGATGGAGGTGGAGAATCCACCGGCTAAAGGGGGAGCCTCATTTGAATTTCCTGTGTAAGTTTTTGTGCCAGTGTCAAGATCCCAGCTGGATCAGGGGGCTTCCAAGGAGGATCTGATGGTGGAGTGACCGTGTCCAAACTCCCCCAAGTTAGGG
Source organism: Aleadryas rufinucha (assembly GCA_013397815.1). NCBI lineage: Eukaryota > Metazoa > Chordata > Aves > Passeriformes > Aleadryas > Aleadryas rufinucha. The sequence goes on along the minus strand of VZTH01003012.1, from coordinate 23,475 downwards.
GTGGTGGATCCTGGCACAGGAGCTGGGGGTGGTGGGTGGAAGGGGATTGAAGGGGAGGATGAAGAAATGGCATTTCACAGCCCAAGGGGATGATGCTCTGTCACCAGGACAAGGCTGCAGGAGCCTGCTGGAGTCCTGGACAGAGACCCAGCTGCAAACAGGTAATACCACCTGCTCTTGAGGCAGAGCCCAAACTTCTTCCCTCCTCTGTCCTCACTAGCACTGACCCTGTGCAGATGTTCACTGAAAACAGCAGGGCCACAACCCAACCAAAACAAAATCCCCCCACCCCAAACACATCTGTGGAGGACAGCACAGATCCCACATCACTTAATTTGGGAAAGGGGTCAGATATTATAACAAGGATATTGGATAAAATAAGATTTTTTTTAATAAAAATCACACCAATTGAAAAATGAGCACAGGGAAGGAGAGCTACCAGCTGCTGCCCTGAAATAATATTGCATTTGCAATAAGAAACTCCTTTTATAACAGCAGAACATGCAAACGTCAGCAGTGTGGCATCACCCCAAGCTGTTTAGATGCTGGATGTTTATTTACACAGCAAAGAGCCACGTGGGAAGGTGTTTTGTCTGCAGTGAGTGAAACCTTGTGGCTTGATTTAGAAGAAAGACCTTTCCAAGATAAACACAGCTGGTGTTGTGGCACGGGAACACGGGACTGGGGAAAAGGGAAAAAAAAAATCCCGAGATGACGAGCCAGCATCTTCTCAACCTTTGGTTAGAGGCTGTTGGAGTCATAATTCACTCAAAGGCACGAGAACAAAACCCTAATCGTTCCCTCCCAGCACGCTGAGATCTGAAAGCCCAGATATTGTGGGGGACACGGCAGGAAATGCTCTGTCAGGTGGGGATGTGGGGCTTTTGTAGGGCCGTGTGAGAGGCTGGTGTGTCCATCGCTGCCCCCCGAGCTGCAGCCCCTCTGCAATTACAGGCTGCCTGTGCCCTTAATAAAACAGAGGTTGGCTCATTATTCGCATAATCACCTGGAAAATGTATTTCTCAGGCTTGCTCTTCGCTCTATCAAAGCCTTGTTTCTATATCTCTCCCTTTTTGTCTGTCCCCCCTCCCCTCCTTGCCCCTGTGAAGCGACCAGGGATGTCTTGCAGTGGAGCCCTCACCTGTGATTAACGTGCTGACCTAGCAATTATTCACATCTGGATGGGTCTTTGTTCTACTTTGAAGTCTCTCAATGACTTCTCTTTCCCCTCACCTGTCTTCATTTTCCCCTCTGTGCCCCCATCCCACCTCCTCCCTCTCCACCTCGTCTATCAGCCCTCAGAAGTGCCAGTGGGCCCAAAATGAAATAGAGGACGGACCAGAAATTCCTCCTTAATGGGCCCAGGTGAGCCTGGAGTGGCAAAGGGAAGGTTCAGACCTTGAAGATGACCTTTCCAAAGTGCTTAACTCAATAACAGTGTGCAACCCTCCCCAGCCCCTTGCTTATAATTGACAAGGTGGAGATGGACTGGAGGCTCTTTCTTCTCTCCAAGCATGTGAGATCTTTTAATCTTCACCCAAAAAGGAAAAAAAAAAAAGGGGAGAGAGGGAGAGGGGAAAAAGAAGGAGCGAAGAGCTGGGTGATGGGAGAGATAGGGTAATTGGCTGGGCACGGAGTGAGGCTGGGGAGCTCCCAGGGTCCTCCTGTGGTGGGAGAAGTCTTGGGTGGGCAGCAGCTCCTCTCACAAATCGCCTTTTGTGCGGCGGGAGAGGAGGAGGGGACGTGTCCCTCTCCCACATCCCTCCATCCAGCTGCCCAGCCACATCCACCAGCCGCTGGTTAAGGACAAAGACGAAGGGCTGTGGGGCTGGGGGGAGTGGGAAGTCCCTGTGCTTTGAGGAGATTAACTTTTGGAGTAAAACACAGGGCGATAGTCTTTCAAAATTGCCTTCCAGCCGTGACGGGCGGTGCTCAGATTAATTAGATTACGGATGCTCTTTTATATCTGGCAGAGGGGATGGGCCAAGGTGGGGTGGGGGGCTGGGAAAGAAATGCTTCATTATTTTATTTTTATTCCATACTGCTGGTTTTTGATGCAACAGAGGTGTTCCCCACCTGCTTCCAAGCCCAGTGGTCAGCAAAAGGCCTCCAAAGGGTCTGAGTGGGCTTTGGAAAACACAACTGAAGGAAGCACTGATGTTGGAGGACATGGAGAAGTGGTGTCCATGGTCTCAAAGGAAGCAGAAAGGATAGATATGACATGTAGGATGTGAAGGTAACATGACCCAAATTAGATTTTTCTCCTTTACGTAGAAGGTGAGGGGGAAATTATGAGAAAACACAAATTTCTGGTACCCAAGGAATTGCATCCAAAGGAGGCTGTGCCCATTTCTAGCACAGAGCATGCAAAGAGTTTCAGGCTTTTGTTTAGGTATTTTTTATCCACCTAACCTCGAGAACTCCTTTTTTGCAAGGTTTTCTGGAAGTAAGGAGGGGAAGCAGCCTGTGCTTTTCTCCTGTGGGCATTGGAAAGAGCAGGGACAGAAAAATGCACAGACTGAGGATACATTGAGGACAGAGCAAGAAAAATGTGGGGTGAAGCCCCAAATGATCAAATGTCTTGCAAAGGAAACCTGCTGTCCCAGAAACTTTGCTACAGGATAGTTTTACCTGCCTTTAGGTGTCAAAACATTTAATGCCAAACAAGGCTCCTCACTCTCCTTTTATATCCAATTGCCAGGAGCAGGCAAATCTGAGGATGCTCCTCTGCCCTTCAGATGGGATGAAATTCTTGGATTAATTCTCTTTAATTGAACGAGGCAAATATGGCCAGTTGTCACTATTAAATCCTGAACTACAGATGAACAACCACAGATTATTTTAATTAATTTCCAACTTTTGACAAACTCAAAGATGTTCCCTTCCAAAACATGTTGTCCACTTGACGGAGGTTTTGCTCATCTTGGTTGACCTTCCAAGAAGAAAACTGTCCATGGATGGTGCTTTGGAGCTGTGAGGTCATGAGATGGTCTCCACTCTTGGTCCATGAAATTCAGCACCCAGGATTTGAGTTTCTCTCCAGGCTCAGGGTTGATCACAATCACCCAGGTTGGTCCTTCCAGTGAGAGCAGTCAGGGCTGGAGGACGCAGCATGAGATAAACTCCCACGGGGATGGAGTTGGATTGAAACGTGGAATAACTCATCCACGTGGAGAAGTAAAAACAGGAACCTGGTGGGAGCAGGGAGCTTGAGACCCAAATAGCCCAAAAAAGACATGAAGTTTAAAGAATGAGCCCTGGATATTGGTCAGGATATTTGTGACACTGAATGCACGAGCATGGCAAGTATGAGAACAGCTTGTGTGGCCAAAACTGGGGCTTGTAATTCCATGGAGTAGGGAATGTTCTGTTTTCCAAGGAAGCTGCAGCTTGGAGAACTTGGGACACAGTTATTGGAGGGCTGTGTCCCACAGCTGGATCTGTGGGGGGAGTGAATCCTGCAGGATGAGTCAACCACGAGGATAACAGGTGAATGTTTCCTGGTTTAAGCCCTGTTGGACAAACCCTGGGAAAAAAGACACGGATGGAGACGCTTGTCCCTTGTGTGGGAACCTCTCCAAGGTGCAACAGATCCATATCTGGACCATCTCTGCCACCACCACCTGCCCAGACCTCACTGGTCTCTGACAGAGTGAAGAGACCTCTTAAAAAATCATTCTGGACTTGTTGCATCCAGAATATCCAGCTTTCCAGAAATTCATCGTGTGCCTGCAGGGACTGTTTCCTTCTGCTCTCTGGCAGGGAAGAGGGAACTTCAGGAATCATTCACAGCCAGAAGGTTCATCCCAGGGGGTGCTTTTTCTCCATGGTGGGGACCCTGTTGTTGGGAGCAACAAGGACCCACGATGCAACATGGCCACCGTGAAACCCCTCCTGGCTCCATCCCCAAAATCCTTGGATGGAGCCATACTTGGAATTGCTTTTGGAAGGCCCTGGCTTGTTTTGCCCCCACAGGACAGGTGGACACACTTCCTAGAAGGTCCATCCTGGTCCCTGCTCCTGGCCAGTCCTTCACTGTCACCTCTCAAGGCTCCCAGCCAGTGCCAGGCAGACATTCCACGCTTTGGAGGTGACATCAACACCACACGGGTGACACCTGAGCAACACCTTTATTGTCCTTCCAGCTCCACTTCCCTGTCCCTTTGCCGGTGCTCCTGGCAAATGTAACCACAGATGGGCCTGGAAAGCTTCTCCTGGTGGGACAAGGGATGGTGTGATGGACATTGCTTGTCCATCCTGGATATCCTGGTGGGATGGACATTATTTGTCCATCACAATGTCCCACCTGCCTCCCTGCAGCTTCTGAACCGTTCCTATTTCATAGAACCATGGAATTGCTCAGGTTGGAAAAGACCTCTAAGAGCATCGAATCCAATTGTTAATCCAGCACTGCCGAGGCCACCTCCAAACCATGTCCACAAGTGCCACACCCACACGATTTTTGAACATTTCCAAGGATGGTAACTCCACCATTTCCCTATGTGGGAAGTGTGGTCCTGTGAATTTATCCCACTCAGGGCCGTATCCTTCATGTACTGATAGTTTTAAACATGCCTCTGAGCTGGGAGGTTTAGAGAGCTACATAAAAGTGTGCAGGGAAAGAAAATAAAGTAAAATATGATTCCCAAAGGATTTTCCCGGATGGATGATCCCCCCATGGCAGGCTCTGGTAGGAGCAGCTGATCTGATCACGCACGTGGCTTTGCCTGAGACTCAAGGAGCACCTCCCCATCCCAAACTGCTGTTCAGTGCCAGACCAAATGGCACAAACTCACCCCAAACATGAATCTGTTGATCATGGCTTGATAGATTGTGCTTTTTTCCCCCCTGATGTCTTTATTCTTAATTTTAAACCAGTATCCCATGTTGATATCTCACTCTGTTGCCTTTATCTCTCAATTATGCAGGGATTATTGCAGAATTGAAGGTACATTTAAAAGGTTTTTAGGAGGAGTCTGTGCTCTGCCACTGGCCATGGAAATGAACCATTCTAGGGACTTTTATCTCCCTTCCAACCAGTGAAGAAAGCCTTTCTTCTCTCCAGCTTCCAAACCTGCCTGTAAATAACCTGCCTTGAAACAATCCCCGACCCTCCCTCCTGCCCTCCACACTCCTTCCCCTCAGTTTTCTTCCTGTAATAGGTCTGGAAAGGTTGAAAGGTGCTGAACTCTTGTGCAGGGAATTCAGCTTTAAAGACCCTGAACTCTGAGATTCCCCGAGGGGCACCGAGGAGGGGAGGAGGAGGAAGGGGGAGTGTCTGGTGCTTCAGCACAGTGACCTAAATGATACATCTCATGTACATGTCATGTCAAATGTCATCTCCAGGGCTGGAATTACTCTGAATAACCTGTCTGGTCAGTGGAGGTGACTGAAAATGCTTAGCTGCAAGCCATTGCTTTGAGAAAGTCTTGCCTTTTATACTTCCTTTTTTATTTATTTATGGGCTGGGGATTTTTTTTTCCCAAGACCCACCAAGTGACTTTTGCTCCGACCGATTGTAGATCTGCCTGAGGAGCAGCAAACAGCAGCTGCAAAACAGGAAGGAAAGAGTGAAGCCCATTAGGAGGTGGTTTTTTGGGGGGTCAGAAATGAGAAACTGGGCCCAGGAACGACGGCTGGAGGCAAAAGTTTGTGCAATTTCACTTGGCTGGGCTCAGCAGGGAGGAGAACACTCAACTGGGACCTTCCAGCTGAGCTTTGGACCCCGTGTCCTGCAAAGCCAAGCAATGGGGACAGTGTTTGGTCATTGTCCATGGGGGTGATGGCTCCATTCCCCAAACCACCTCCTCTCCCACCTTTTTCTGCTTCAGAGCCTCCTGGCACCATCCTTGGGGAAGCACCTGTGGACTTCCCAAAGGATGGTGTAAAAAGTGCCTTGGGGAACGAGCACTGCTTGCTCAAAGGCTCTTCAATCTGCCCAAAACCAGGCAGTGGGAGATGAAAATGTGAATTAATTCACACTAGAAATAAGGCAGAGGTGCCTCAGGAGGTAAAAAACAGTCCAGCTGTTTGTCTTTAGCAAAAAGAAAGATTGGGGATGATCTTCTTGGCCAGGAGAAATGTCCAAAGTTTAAACAGGTGATGTTTGGGATGCCACTAAACAGGGAGGGAGAAGATGCTGAAGCAAAGCCTGGGATCATAAGCTGAGCCTTCCTCTTCATCAACAGCAAAATAAATCCATGCAAAGCAAGACCTGGTGTTTGCCCAAGATCTGATCTTGGATAGGGGGATCAGGACCACTGAAACAGGAATAAATACAGAGCTGGGTGTTTGTTTCATTCTTAGCATTGACTTCTGCACCTTTGGAATGGGAGATGCAGGTCTTCAACTCAGCAAAATTATTGGGATTATTCCTTCTACCAGCTCGGTAGAAGGAATTTTTTTTTCCTAGGTAGTAGGAACTCAAAACTTGGAATTTGGGTATGTGAAATTCAGATCAAGAGCTTGAACCCCTCCAGAGGGAGAAGGTGGCCAACAGCTGGAATGGTTTTGCCAACACTCATGTGGACACATCTGAGAGGGTTTTTTCTGTACCAGCTTTTTAGAGGACAGGAAATCTCTTGCAAAACATAATCTAATCCCTGTTTCTACACAGCAGAGTTTTCAAAGGAAAGATTTTTCCAAGCTCAGAGCTGCATTTTGCCCTTTTGCCAGCAGGATACAGTTCATACTTGAGATTTCAAGTGGGAAAGAAAAGTTAGATTAAGCCTTCTCAGCAAGTCCTATTAAAATTTGTTGTTGCTTTTTTTTTAACGTAGATGTACACAGTGATGGAATTCCTTTGGCTTTTTGATAAATGCTTTGAACTTCCAGCTGTTCCTGTGAAGAGAAGAAACATCAAAGGCATTTCTGCAAAGACCATTCACGTACCTGAGCAGCTCAGGGCTCTGCTCTTCTCTTGGGGTGCCTCTAGAGGACTCTGTGGAGGGACTGAGGGGTGTGAAAATGTGGCTTCTCCTGGGAATTTGGGAGAATTCCCTGCTTTCTGTGATAGATTGGCCTTTTCATCAAGCTTCATTAAAGATCTTTTTCAATCCACCACTGTTCTTCAAGGACCCACAACATCTCAGCACCGGCTGCCCCTCAGCCATGTGCAGAGCTCCCTTTCTAGGTCCTTCCACAACAATTTGGAACAATAATCAAAAAAATACCAAACAGCAACCAATTAATTACTGGGAAAGACGTGTAAAGGATGGCTCTGAGGCTGGGCCACCTGTGGGCGAGAGAAAGAGGGGAAGAGGCTCCCATGGCACAGATTTCTTGAGTGAGTTGGCATCTCAGTTGGCACCAACCCTCAGTTGGCGTCTTGGTTATGGAAACAGGATCTGGGATTGCTCCCTGGGCCCAGAAATGTTCCCTGATGTCCAGCTGAGGCTGTGAGGCTCGGACTGGGAGGGTGGAAGGGCTGTGCAGGGCCTTGGAGCCAGGAGGACTCCCCTCTCTGGGTGGAACACGGAGTGAGGATGCTGTTCCCCCTGCAGGGAGCTCGGTGCAGCTCCTGAGCCTCCCGTGCCCGTGGTTTTGGGGAAGGCAGAACGATTTAGGCAGCCAGGAGAGCAGAAGTGTGTGATTTATCACGGGGAATATCCTGATGTTGCCTCAGTAACTGCTGAGGCTGCCGTGGCAGAAGGTAGGAATGACTTAGGAAGCAGAACCCTTCTCTTTTTTGAAATCAGAGCCTCGGTGGACGCTCCCTGCGTGTTGGGACTGGAGAGATGAGCTGCTCTATTTCATTTTATTTCCTTTTATTTTCTCCCTGTTTTGTTTGTTTTGGTTCTTTTTCCTCTTAGTTTCCTGAGAAGAAAGTGTTGCTTGCAGAGAATCCATAGAAACAAACCCAGAGGATTTGAAAGTTAAAGGATCTGATTTATGCAGATTAATTTCTTTCCAGTTCCAGAGCTGAATTTAACAGGAAAGAGGAAAAGGAAGGGGAAGTGTGGGGTTTATTGGGAGAAGGAAGTTGTCTGGATATCTGGGGAGAGTTTCTAACACCGAGTTGAGGGCTTCCACCTGCAAAGTTACCTCAGAACAACTTCAGTGTCTCCTGCCTCTCTTTCCTGTGCTCTTGTGCCCAATTTCAGGGATGGGAGCTCCCAGTGGAGCTGGGTGAATGCACAGGATGGAACTGGGGTCTGGAGAAAAACTTGGGGTTCAATTATTTTGGCCCTTTTTCATAGGAAATGGGAGAGGGAAAGTTTGGGAAAGAGGGAAGGNGCTGGATGTGACCTCCTAGACCCTGCACAAGTGTGAGTGATCCAGTTGCAAAATTGATGCTTCAATTGGTGCTGAAACAGAGGATTCTCTTCATTCAGCAAAAGTCTACCCTCAAAACAAGTTAAAAAAACAATAAAAAGGGCTGTGACTATAAGAAAATCAAAAATTACATCCTTAATAAACTGAGTGGAAAGAAAATGGCTTGGAAGTGACAAAGTCAGTTCCATATTTTTTTGGCATTTCAAATATCCATTTGAAAATAAATTGTTTAAACAAAAGAGAAATGTTTTTGATAACAAAAATGGCATCGAGTCACACTGGAGATTGGAAACCTCATCTTCCTTCGGAAATGCTGAAATAAAATAGTTCCATTTCCCTCAGACAGGTATTTTTTTATCCTTTACAAAGCAAAACGAAGGAAAACCACCGGTCAGACTGTCACAAACTTAAAGCGCATTTCAGGACCAGGGACGCGGGGCCAAAAAAGAGATGATGGGTGAAAAAAAGTAACTTTGCCAGGCTCTTGTTTCCACCGAGGAATTCCCGATGCCTGCAGGAAAATAAGAGGAATTTCGCCCCGAAACGTGTGGGTTTGGGTTTGCTTTATCCCGGGACTCGCATCAGGCTGCCCAAAGAGCCCCTGCGCGATGCTCGCCCCGACATCAAAGGCCGAATTATTCGACCTGGAGTGTGACACATCCCGGTTTTTCCTTGGGAAAACAGCTCGGGCAGCCCCCACGGCAGCGGCAGGGGGGTATAGATATGCAGGAACGCCGTCCCTCCGGGGTGCTCCCCGTTATGGCAGGGGGGGTTTGTGCGGGGCTGGGAGCTGATTGCCCCCCCTGAGCCTTTTATATGGTCATTAGGGGACCCGGGTGAGGGAGGCTGCGGGGGCTTCTCACGCCTGCAGCCCCATCCAGGCAGCAGCCCCTCTCTCAAGTACCTGCTAACAGGTCCCCTGCCTTTGGTCTCAGTCAGGTCCCAGCGGACACCGGGTACCATTTCCTAAGCTAATAGGTGTGAGGGGCAGCCAAGAATGTCACTCTTTCTTTTAGGGCTTTTCAAGGCAGGCTGTAAACCTCTTGTTTTCCTCCTCCTTCGCTGGGTTTGTTGCTCTGCTTCCTCCCCCCTCCCCGCTCCCAGGTGGTGTTAAAAGTCAACAAGCTCCTTTATCTCGGGGCTGGCTCGTTCCCCGGGGGATGCTGGAGCAAATCCACAGCGCTGGGGAGGTGGCAGCCCCACATCCTTTCGGGCTTTCCAGGTTCTCCTGGGGGCTTTCCCCATCTGGGCTGTGGCTGGAGGTACCCGGGCTTTGGGGCAGGGTCCTTGGTGGGGAAGTTGCAGCCACACAGGGCCGGAAATTCTCATTTTCCTTCAGTTCGTGGTGGTGCAGCTCAAGGAATGCTGCAGGACTTGGTGATCTGAGAGGTCTTTCCCAAACTGAATGAATTTATGAGGAGATGCAGAGGTGCTGAGGACAGCCAGGCAGGGGATGGAAGCTGGGTTTCCCCCTCCTGCCCTGGGTTACCTTGGAGCTGGAGAGATCCCAGTTTGCCTTGTAGCTCCTTGTAGCTCCAGGATCCCAGAGCAGCAAACCTGGGGCATGAAGAGTCCAGCTGACAGCCCAGCACGGGGCTGATCCTGCTCCTTGTCTGCACATTCCCAATGGAATAAAAGGGCTGTGAGCTGTTTTCCCAGGGCAGCAGGAGCAAGGAGGGATCAGGCCCAAATCTGAGGCTGATTCAGTGGGTTTGGCCCAAATCACCAACACTTTCTTTTAATTCCAGTGTCCCAGATCTGGAACATGGTTTTGTCTCCTCAGTGTAACATTGGAGTGAATATCTTTGCTGTACCTTTTCCCTATAGGAACTGATGGATGGTGTTGAGAAAAATTTGTATTTTCCCAACCAGCTTTGTAAAGATCTCCTTCAGAGGAGGTGGATTGGGCTCTGCTCTCAAAGACCCGATTTCAAAGCTGTGGCTGCTGGAAAAGTAGCAAAAGTAGTTTCAGGAAAAATCCTGTAGGAAGGATCATCTTGGTTTCTTCAACCACCACAGTAAAAGAAAGATATTTATGAGCATTTCCTCGGGTGGCTGGGAGCAGGGTGATTTCAGATGAGTAAATGTGAGCCCTCAGGCGTGTTCTCAGTATCCTTGCCTCAGTTTCCCCCTGGAAAATCCTGAAATCTGGGAGCTGCAACGTGGCTTTGTGTGAGGGACTTTAGGTTCCCTCCCTTCCTGCATCACCCCATTGCAGGAGAAGAATCAGACTTGGATAATTTTCTATTTCAGTGGAGCTTTTTCGTGGCAAACTTTGACTTTTAGCTCTTCCATGTGCTGTTTCTAATGTTGGGATGGCATCCAGAGGTATCTCCAACCACCACCTCCAGCACTGTGCCTACTTCTCACCCCTTCCCTTCTTGACATCACCCTTCACCTCCTTGCCCTGCTGCAGCCACAGCTGAAACACCAAATCCCTTTCCAAAGGGAGAAAATTCCCGGTGTGGTGCTCAGAAAACTCCCACCAAAATATTCTCCTGAGGGACGCTGGGGGATATTCCACAAAACCGTGGAATCACAGAATGGTTTGGGTTGGAAGAGACCTTAAAGATCATCTGCTCCAACCTCGCCACCATGGGCAGGGATGCCACCCATATTTCCCAGGGAAAATCTTAGATTTTGTAGAAAAGGGGCAGTGCAAGGGTAGTAAAAAATCCTATTATCAGGGAAATCTCAAGGAACATTTTTCTGACCTGGATAAGGCAGCAAGAGTTGTTTAAGAGTTGCCTGGGCTCCCCCAAAACTTGGCTGTGTCATTCCTTCTCCAACTTCACTGGCTTCCCCAGAAGATAAACAGGGAATTTGCTGTTGGCTTCCCCTGAATTTTCAGACTGGAAAATCCTCCAACTGGCTTAAATGGCTCTTGTTGAGGGCAATGCAAGATTTGTGGGCGTGAAGCCTGGGACATGTGGCTTAAAAACCTTGGAAAAATGATGCTGGACTCCTACAGTGTCTCTAAATTCCATGTCCATAGGGGATGAATGGTTGGATCGTTCTCTCACACAATTTTTGGTTCATGGATTGGGTTTTGGACACCACCCTGGAGGTGGCAGGGATGGATGTGGACCAGGGGGGGTTCTTTGGGAAGTGCAGCCTGGGGTGTTGGGGGTTAATTGTATCAGGACGAATACCTGAGGAATTAATAATGATTTGCCGCTCATCAGGCAGCCTTCCTTGAGAAATGCAACGCAAGAAAAAACACGTTGGGAAATGTCAGAAAAATGCGGAGAAAAAAGAAATTGTGGGGGTGGTGGTGTGAGGAAGCCGTTTGGGACCCCGGTCTGGCTCGGTCTAGGAGTCACACAGGAGGGTTTTTCCCTGCTGGATGAGGCCACCCAGCACCCCAGGGCCTGGGTCTGCCTTTTGCTCAGCTCCCCCAGCCTCTGGGACACCGAAGGTTTTGGGGGATTTCGTGCAGGGCACGACCTGTCTTGCCGTGGTGCCGCAGCTCCATAAAAGGAGCTGGGGGAAAGAATCTGTCTGCTCTGGAAGGAGAGGCACGGCTGTGGTATGAGAGGCATTCCTGAAGAGGATGGATCACCTGGGTTCCTGTCAGAGTGAAAATCAGGGATGCGAACCCAGCGCGAGCCGTGAACAGCTGAGGTGGTGTGTCCCTGATGCCATGATGCTTTTTTTGCTTCTTATATATACCCCCTCTAGATACTCTTTTATACAGCTTTTATGTATTCTTAAGTGCTTTTTAGCCCACATATTTTAAGTCCTTAGCTTTGATAACCAGCACAGACCCAATATTCCCTTAAGCCAGGAGACCAAACATCTCAGAAGCCTCAGACACCGAGGGCTTCTCTGGAACACATTTTGTAAACTGAGATAGGCCTGGCCAGGGGGGGAAAGTTCCTCGGGGAGGGGGGTTCACTCAGCCTCTCATTGGGGAATCTTTGATAGATTTGCTAATTGGTAAAGCCTATAATGTGATACCCAAACTATTGTGGGTGTGCATTTGGATGTGCATTCCAGCATGTTCCACCTGGACAGGGTGCACCACCAAGGATCCTTAAAATAAACACCAAGCTAAAACCCCTTTTTCCCCTCTAACTGTGTTTGGCTCTTGATTTTAAGACCAAGAAAAGGCATCATCCCCATCTGGGGAACTCCTTGCTGTGCCATCACAAAACGGGAAAAGGAGAGAAAAAAAGGAGAAATAAAGTGATTTACAGCAATAAAAGCTTCTGAAGGAGTGCCTGGACCTCTGGGAGCTCACAAGTGCTCGTGTTCCAGGGAATGAGAAGGTGAACTAAGAGTTTTTTGCAGCTACCCCTAATTTTGCACATTGAGGATAAATGTGCACAGCCAGCTTGGCACGGGAGCATCTCCACATCCGTGGATTTCCCTGCTGCCACGGGGATGTCCCCAGAGGGATGGCAGTGCCTGGGGAGGGGAGTGAGGTGCAGGGAGGTGGCTGAGCCGTTTGGGGTGACACAATGGCAGTCCAGGCCTGAGCCACATCCCCACAATGGTCCCCTTATTCCCTGTCCGGGCACTCGTCCAACCGGCCACGACCATGCCCTGCCAGGGAATTGGGGTGTCACAGGGTGGGGGGATTGGGAAACAGGACACATTCCTGCTTGGCATCCTGGCTGTCCGTGGTCCCCCATGGCTGAAATGAAAAAATCCCATTTTCTCTGGAGAGTGAAACCCTTTGGCTTTCAACATTCCCACTTTGTCTTCCTCGTGGATTCCCACCGCGGCTTTCCCCGAGGTGAGCCTGAGTTTGGGACCTGCTGGCTCAGGGATATTTTGGCAGCAAAAGACAAGAGTTTTGTCATGCGCTTCCTGATGGGCACCAAATTATGGCAGGGATGTCCAGAAATAACGAGATTAGGGGGTTTTTGCTTCCATTTTGGAGCATTTTGGGGTACCTACCCTAATTATTAAGCAAACCACCAAAATCAGCTCAATCTGCTGCTGTCGGCTCTGCCACCAGAGAACTGACACAGCTGGTTTTGGGGTCGAGGTGAGTTTTTTGATAACCAAAATCCTCGTGTGTCACCTGCTGGGAGCAGGGAGCTGCCTCTGACCCGGAGCCAGCTCGTTGATCGATGCTGTTGCTGCTGCCAAACAGCTGCTGAGCCACTTCTCAGTCACCACTTTCCCTGCCTCTTGCCAGGGAAGATTTTAGTCTTGAAGCTGTAGAGTTGTTGAAATGCAGAGAACGATTTTGAGAAGAAATTTGCAATTGTGCTGTGCCCAAAAAACATGACATAGTAGAAAAATATCTGGCTGCTTCCCAGACATCTACTCCACTGATCTTGGTGAATATTAGGATTAATTTTATGAAAATCCAAGAACCTTCACCAGCCTTAAAACGCAGAGGTTGGATCTTGGCAGTTGGATTTTACTTCTGATATAATCCTGCCTACATGACTTTTCCCGAAACTACCGTCCCTGTGAGGAAAGCAGGAAAGGAAAAAAGGAAAACCAGGACAATTTGTGTCCATTTACAGATCTGTGGTTCAACACCCCAGCTCATTCTCTCCTTTCTAATTGCTGCTTTCTTCTCTTCTCGGGCTCCTTTGTTTCTCTCTGCAAGCAGCCACAGCTTTCAGATGTTTTAGGGTCATTCCTCCATGTGCTGCAATGCTAATTATTTCTTCTGCCCTAATTGGGTTTTCCATATCACTCCCAGGCACCCAGGCCACGCAGCACACCCAATTCAAACGAGGAACCTTCCCCACAGCCACACGCAGGACAACACAAAAAAAAGGCATCAGGGAGCAAACCATGGGTTCTGTCATTTCTTAATTGCGCCATCTTAATTAGGGGGTTCCAAACCTGCTGCAATTTGCCCCATTAACTCTTTGGAACGATGAAGACGGCATCGGTAATAGCCAAGACTCCTTTCCTTGATGTTTATTATCAGCAACATCCAAAATATTCGAAGGGGAAACTACCCCAAACACTTTCCGGTTAATGAATGATTTGGGAAAAACTCTCTCTTCCAGACAATATGAGAATCGGTGCTGATGTCATGGAACAGGTCCCATTCAGAAAAACTATTGACAAGAGTCCAAATTCCTCCCACTGTTAAATCTCCTTTAATTTCTCCTCTTTGTGGAGGTATAAGCTGTGGGGGTTTTGTTTGTTTGTTTATTTCCCCCTTGCGGAGAGTAAGTTTTAATTTAATTTGCATGTTGGGTTGCTGCTCTTTTTGTGTTGCTTTTAATATATTCAGAGCATTTGGGGAGCCTGAGGTTTGGAGGCGGAGGAGGGGGAGATTGTTCTCATTGATGGATGTGGCTTTGAGAAAAGAAAGCAAAAAAATTGGGCAAAATAAATTCCACAAGTGCCGGCACAGGCAAAGAAATGGAGGATTTTTTCTTTTTTTTTTTTCCCAGGAAAAATAAGAAAAAACCTGTCTTTCCTCCTTTTTTAATAATATCTGCTCTAATAGAAATAATTGCAGTAAGGGCAAGGAAAAAAAAACCAAACTAGGCAGGGATTAAGTAGATAAATTCCAGGGAAAGACTAATCAGAAGGATGCATGGAGACATGCAGCCCCCATCCAAAAATACACTGGAAAATTAATATAAAGAGGATTATGCAGAGCTTTCCATGGACATTGTTGTGTCCTGTATGTTCGGATGGGGATGCATGGATGCAGAATGTTTTCTGTTCTATAAACCCCTTTTTTCCTCCAGATCCCTTCTTTTCCCTCCCCTCCCCACTTCCAGCTTGCTCTTTTCCAAAGTGGCCCTCCTAATTTCGTGTTTTTAGAGCCTGAAATGAGTGATGTATTACAAAGAGGAGGTTTCCTCCAGGCTCAAGGAGGTGACAATGCTGAGGACTCCTCGCTGAGGACCCTTGTCTCTCCTAAAGAAGGAGTTAGTATTTCTCAAGGGTTTTAAAAAACCCTAAAACCAGCTTTAGGAAGGTTTGTAGCTGTAGGAATAGGCTCTGTGATCTAATCAGATTTTGCCACCCTGAGCTGCTGAGGTTTGGTGTGGTCAAAACACAGCACACGGAGTCAACCTTGCAAAATCTCTGGGTTTTGGGATCCTGCGGCCAAATCCAGATTTGCCCATCAAAATGAGAGAGGAGGGTCCCTAAAGGGGACCTCGAGGGTGTTTATTGCTCTCTCTTCACCCCCTAAAAACGCACATTTAGGAAGCAGATGCGTCACCTGCCCAAGGGATGCGAAGTCCGGCCAGCGGTGCCGCTCGGACCAGGGTGGGGGAGCGCAAGGACCGGGGACAGGTGACACTCAGGAATGCCCAGACGAGGGCCAAACGCCCGCCTTTCCCACTCAACACCATCCCCATCCCGGTGTGAATCCCAGGGGACAATGTGAGCTGCCTCAGGCCGATGAAAGGCTCCCATCCCGCTGGGTCTTCGGGGAGATAACCCCGACAAAACCCCCGCGAGCCTCCGCCGAGCTCCCGCCGCCCTCCCCCCTGGGGAACCCGCGGGGCCGTGTCCCCGTGCCCGCGGTTTGTGTGTGTGGCACCACTAAGAATTGATATGCTCGATATGAATGGCCATACTTCAAAACGCCTGAATAGGCCCCCAGCTCCCCTCCAGCACCACCACCACCACCACCAGCACCAAAACAAAAAAAAAAACCCCAAAAAAATAAAAAAAACGTTGTTGAAAAAAGTCCCCTACTCAGCCTGGGAGGGAAAGTTTGTGTATCAATCTAGTTTTATAATAGTGTAATTTAGTGTCTAGGCCTGGGCTCTGGTGGTGATATTGTACTGCAATGAATGAGACAGAGGGCTCCAGGCTGAGCAAGAGCTCGAGGACCCGGCTGGCTCTATTCAGGCCAAACTAATCGGCTTCAGCTCAGCTCTCCGCCAAAGCTCCCCTCTCAGTAGTGGGTTTTTCTCTGGGTTTTTGTTACTGTTTCTTAAAGAGCTCAGCTGGCTGCTGAGGCTGAAAAGAATCAAATTATTAAAGATTTTGTGGAAAATCCAGTGAGAATGGGCCCATGCAAGAATAATAGCATTGTGCCACCGTGGGCCATTCCCAGCTTCCAGTCGGGAGAAATTGTCAACTCTGTCTTTGTTTTCTTAACCCTTTCAATGGAAACAAAATAATATTTAGCTCAGCACAAAATACCTTCTTTTTAATTTCTAATCCTTTCAGGTTCTTTTTTTTTTTTTCTCCTTCCCCCCTTCTCCTCCTCCTCCTCTTCCTCCCTCTCTTTCTCTCTCCCCCTCTCCCTCTTTTTGTTGGCTGTCCTCTGAAATACATTTATATCCCTCATACATTCCCCTTTTCCTTGCCAGTTGGCCAGAGGGGCATCTGTTATCAGGAAAGCCCCTTCTTTTTTAAACAGGATGTAAAATGGGTGATTAAATCCTTTATTAACAGTTGCCACCAGAAAAGGGAAGAGGAAAGGGAAACGTTTTCTTTCAAGCTTCTATTTTTAACATTTAGATGCAGTTAATAAATCATTAGTGTGTTGTTCAGTGGGCTGGCTATAAAATGTGTCATGTTTTTCAAATGTCAGTACATTTTAAATTTAGAAAAGTATTTCATTAGCATAATGTAATGGCATTCAAGATCAGTAAGGAAATGTCTGCCTGTCTGTCTGTCCGTCCTCAACCCATCAGGGATGATACAGACAAGCGATTTAATCACTCTCTTCTTTTATTTAGGGACTAAGTAGATTTTCATGTGTGATCCATCTCTTTTCTGGGCTGTTTTTCCTCTGCACACACCAGTCCTAAATGCGTTGAGGAGCGGCATTGTCTCGGAGATGGGAGGAAAAGGCCGCCGGACACAGCGTGGATGTTGAACCCAGCTGGTCCCGCAGCTTCCAGGGAAACTGGATGCACCCCAGCTTTCCAGGGGGGTTGGAATCCATCTTTTGCTTGGATGACAAAGTGGCTGCCACCTTTTCCAGGCTTTCTCAGGAATGGAGCAGAAGTAGGAAAAGGGAAAAAAAAAAAATTTAATTATCCAAACAAAACCTCTCCATCCCAAGCATCCGGCACCAGGGATGGGGTGACAAAGCACGATGCCAGATCTTCTCCTGGTGTAAAGCTGATGGCAGCAGAGTTAAGCTGGACGTAAACCGGACAAGCCCGTAGCCCTCTGAGTTACAACATTGACAGAAAGCCCAGAATCAGGGCATGGGGGTGAAAATTAAGGGACAAAAGGGTACTCACTGTCCCATTGTGGGAGATCCCTCTAATCAGGATATTCCCCCTCAACTTTGCTCCGCTCTAACCTACTGACAACAGAACTAGGTCATCTCGGTGAATAGGGCAGATTTGCTGCTGCCTCCGTGTCTTTGAGGCTGGGAGGGATTGTGTGGCCAGTGTTACAAACAGACCTTCTGTCTTTCTCTCCCGACCAGCAGCGCGCCGCTGAGCGAGGGGGACGGGACCGGCCGTTCTCCCCGTAACAAACGGAGGGTCCCATCCAAGCCGGCCTCGCCAGTTGGCTTTCAGACAGGAGAAGCTTATTCATGTTTTTAGACCTCAGCCAAGTTCAGCCAGGAAGCCTGAGATGTTTTAAACCGGGGGAAAGGCATGGGAGACCCAGGGCTCCCGTGCCAGCTGGGAGGAGGGAGGCGTTGCATTATCTCGGTGTTTTCTGGAGTGGAGTCTCTTTTGTGTGCGCTCCCAGGGATAGAGTTGTCTCCCTATCCCTGGCATAATGCTGGCTTGGGAGGGGACTTTTTTTTGTTCTCCTGGCACTTGTTGAGAGGACAAGTCCACCCCTGCTTGCTTGAATCACCTACAACGGTGGGGGAAGGACGGAGGATGTGCGCTGAGGCTGCTGGTGCTGAGGGATCTCACCAGTGAGTCAGCCCAGTGTAGGTGGATATTACACTGCAGCCCAAGACACTGACATGTCTGGTGGTGAGCCAGACACAGAGAAGCTGTTGATTATCTTCCTTTGGAGAAGGTGTTTGCTCCCCATCCCACCCCAGGATGTTTCCTCTTCAGTCTACTCCGAGGAAGGAGAGAGCATCATCGTGCTTTCCATCTGAGGTCATGGGGGAACGTCCCAGAAAAACACTTGAACCACCTTTGTGTAATGTTGTTCCTGGCCCTTTTGAAGTGTAAAAACATCCTCGGATCTTTCAGAGCAGATGATAAGAAGGTCTTCTTCTAAGGAATCCTCTCCTAGAGATCCCTCAGACATTAGCTCATGGCCTTACACACCTTTTCCTCGTTAATCACACCTCACCACCATTACTCTGCTGTCCTGGACCCTTCTCTGCCCATTTTCAGGCATCGTTCAGGAATGTCACCCATCCCTCATTGAACACCACGTCCCATGGATATGTAGGAGAGAACACCCTGTGCTATCCGTCGGGTTCTCCATGACTTTCATGCTGTGATTCCTACTCCTGACCCCACAGCCACCCCCCAGCACCCTTTGTTGGCCATCTGAGGTCAGGATGAAGGATATACACCTGGATGGGGCTAAGCAGGGGTGGCTGAGGGTGTTTGTTCGAGCAAAACCTTCTCCAGGACACTTCTCATCCTGATAATACTCAGATTTCCTCATCACAAGCTTGGAGATAATACAAGGAGCATCACAGGAATCCTTCTCAAAGTGCTCTGTCTCTTGTGGTCATCTCTGTCCTCTTTGGTCTGCTCTTGGAGATGACTTTTGGAGCTCAGGGGGCTTTTGGTCGATCCATGAGAGCTCTTCTCAAGCTGTAGGATGTTCATGGACCTGCTACAGCCTGTGCTGAAGATATTGTAATACAGGAGACTGTGTGTCCTAAACTTGGCTATATGCCTGGATTGGAAATTAAAGGCAAATAAGGCAACCTAAGCCCTGGAACTGCATCAAAGGCAAACCCAGGCTAAATGGGAAGGATCCAATTTCACAGTTAAGTTTGTTAAATAGGTGGGTGGTGGCTGCCGCTGGTGCGCACGTCCCTTTATTAACAATTTAAAAAGGAAAGGTCCCTGCATGGAGATAGCTGGAGGATCAGAGCTTTTTTGGGCTGCCTTGCCACAGGTGATCCTTACTCATGCAAGGTTCCTACTAAACCCAGCAGAGCTACTCCAGGCACAAGGACCATCCTGGAAAAACTGAACAGAGAGGCAAGGACAGTAATAAACACTTGGCAGTCCCAGCACAGCAGAAATAATCCAACAAATCTTCCTCTTTCTCTTTCATCTGTGGGTAGTCCATGAGCAAACAATTCCCAGGTAGAAATTATTCATCTGCTCATTCACAAAGACATGGGTTTTGTTTCGGATGGCTCCTGAATTTCCCTGAAATCAGTTATATCCCAGGGTGTTCCCCTTGCACCGAGCCTGACTGCCCTGAGGTACACCCTGCTTAAGGATGACAATTTGCCCAAGAGAATTTGCCAGATGACTTTCTTCTTTGGGTACAAATCTTAATGTCATCATTATTGGAAGAGATGGAGTTAGCAGCGATTTCACTGACAGCGTATTTCAGATCTCTCTGCAATGTAAAAAAAGGCTTTGCATAACCTTAGAAAAAGTTTAATACTTTCTTTCCAAGACTCTCACATAAGTTTGTGTGCAGTGTTCACTGGACAAGAATTATTAAAGGTGTTCCTCTACCTACATCAGCATCAGGATGAACAAATATTATTTGCATTTATTTTTGTATATATCTTTGTATGCCCTGTTGAATTATTGCTACTTCTTGCCTGATTTTTTTTCTTGCTTATGGCAATTTATGATTGAACCACAGACCTTTTATATCTGGACTTTTCCTTGCGTTTACATTCTCAGTCATGTGATAAATGAGCTGAAAAGGAACAAAAGCTCTTCCCTGGATTTTTAGCACTCGGAATCAGGTTGGAGAAACATCCCCATGAGGACTCAAAACTCACCAAATGAATTGCACCAATCCAGCATGAATTATTTCTAAGATGTCACAAAGTTTAAACAGATCTGATAATTTTGGCAGAGAAACGCCTGGAGAGGTTGTTGGGCTGCTTGGCAAGGGCAGTGCTACACGAAACGGCCCTGTAAACAAAAGGGGGTAATTAAAATACATTTGCCAGAAAAGAGCCCAGATTTCCCATGCAACATGGAATACTCAACACAGCAGAGCTTTTCCTTTCTGTGCTCCCCTCAGCTCCTCGGTTTTATCATCTCTCAGTCAGAGGCAAGCAGGACAATAGACATTCTTTGAGAAATTCTCAACAGGGGACACGACGCCGAGGTCTGTGGTGCCAGTTTTACATCTCCTTAGGACTTGTCTTCATGGCAAATGTGACCAGAATAGCTATTTTGGAATTAGCTTTCTGTGGTGTCACTATTCCAGAGGAAAGAGATTCTATTCCAGATGAATCACCCCGTTGAGGAAAGTGCTTTTTGTTTTGCAACTAAAACACGTTATGTGTAGAACAGCACATGGTAATGTGCAGAGATATCTGATATAAAGAGGGTCAGATGTGATAAGGCTGCATGAATCTCAGATCATGCTCAGATCATGTACTTATCTGCAGCATTGTGTGGGAAAAATAGATTATTCCACCTTAAAATATATTTTACTAAAATACCTTGTCCAGCACGAGCTGCCCACCTCGTCTCTCTCTCCAGATAATGGGGTGAGAGGATCCTCCAGAAGGATCTCAGCTGTTTCAGGAATCTTTGGGTGGAAGAATTGCTTTGTATAAAATTTTGCCCCTCTTTGATTAGAAAGGAAGCCAAAATTCAGAGCTTCATCTGGAATCGCGAGAGTGGTGATGGAACAAATCCTCCTTCAGGTGACCTCTCTTCTCAGACAGGAGGTGGGACTCATCCTGCCAGTTCAGATCAGATACAGGTTGTGCTTTCAGGGTGAGCACACCTCAGACAAGAGTTGTTGCAGCCCCTGAGATAAAGGTTTAAGATGCCACCGGGTCACCTGTGGACAAAATCTTTGCACCTGAGTTCCACAGTGTATCTGGGTTTCTTAGAAGTTGCCACCTTCTCATGAACTCCCCCACACTGTCACCTCTTGCCAAGCAGTGTCTTTTTTGTGGCTCATCCCCCACCACCTGCGTGTGCTGCACTGGATGTAAAATGTTTTTAAGCCTTTTGGCTCCACTGGGAAGCTGGCCCCCACTGCTTGGCACTGACCTGTCTGCAGAAATATCCATCCTGTCCTTGGTGGAGGTGCTGATTCTGGTTTTTTAACCATGTATGGCCCATGGGGAATGAGAAAAATAAATAACACACGTTCAGGCAGCATCAGAAAGGATCTCTGAGCCGCAGAGCCTCCGTGTCAACTGCCCTGGAGGAGAGATGCCTGCATGGCATTGATGGAAAATAAATAATATTAAGTTTTTGGGGGAGGGAAGAGTGAGACTGTTCCCTCCAGTCAAGTATTGTTGGGAAATTGGTCCAGCCCCTGATCTTGTTGTGAAAGATGCTCCATAAACGCAGGGGAAAATCAACCCTGCAATGGACAAAGGCCACTCAAGAATTTGTGGAGAGGGGGAATATCTTTTATTGGGCCATCTGACAGGACCAGAGCAGAGCAATGTGCTTCTGGGCACACAAGATATTCTTCTCATCTAGATCAGTAAAAATTAGGAGAGATCAGACAAACGAAATCGGTAGATTAGATTGTGCCCCGTGGTGGTAAAGGGTTTGCAGCCTCCCAGCTGTGACGTGGGCTGAGCCTTATCTCATCAAGTTATGCTCAGAATGAACCTCAGGGGGCTTTTCCTGCTGCAATCCTTTGTACAGGTTGGCCTCATGTGAGAGACAATTCCTAAGGATATGGATGGACGGCTCTGGAGACCCCAGGCTGCAAGGCCAGTGTGTTGCAAGACCCATTCCCTACCCAATATGTGGATCAAATGTTGGCAAAAAGCATCTTACAAGGGTTGGGTTGGCCCTTGGGATGTGGGGATTCAATCCCTGTGATGCAAGTGCAGCATTGGGGGAGTTATTTGCTGTGGGACCCATCTCACATCATGTATCAAAAAATAACGTCTAATCCAAGGTCATCTTTCACCTTCTGCAATTAATTAGAGAGGTCTGGTTGTCTGGAAAGTGATTTATCCCATCCATGTTGAGGGTAGAGCAAGGCTCTCACTCCTGGTGTGGCACATCAGCCTCACTTCAACAGTTTTTGCTGCATGAGACATCTCCATCTGCCTCTCCAGAAGGCAGCAAGAGACTCAACTCCTCAGTTTTAGGAGATCAAAACCAAGTGAAACAAATCATCATCTGCTTTCTTTGGGCTTCTGTTCCTCACTTGTAAAATAACAATAAGCACCCTCTGCTCCATCACAGAGAAGGTGTGGATAGAGATGTGTTAAAGAACATGAGGTGAGTGCTGTGGTCACACAGCTGGAGCTGTGGCTGCCCATCCCTGGAAGTGCTCCAGACCAGGGCTTGGAGCAACCTGGGCTGGTGGAAAATGTCCCTGACCATGATTTGTTATCGAAAGATGTAGTGGTGGAAAAGCATGGAGGACTGTTGTCACTGGTGGATGGTTGATGCCCAAAACTGACCTCATGAGACCATCTGACCATCACTGTGCTGCCACTTTTGGCCTCCTGAACCTGACGGAAATATTGATCTAAAAACTTGTCCAACACAGAGGAGCAAAGATTCTCTGTCACTATGGAAATACTTCTGGTGATGGGCACTTTACAGCCTGCAACAGCCATTGAAGATCCAGGTAACTCAGCAAATCCCAGAAAAAAACCAGGGATAATGGGAATGCTGCATTTCAGTCCTTAGGGTGCCAGGAACAACGGGAAAACAACGCAATGTGGGGCAACAGTGCAGAATGAAGCTCATTTGGGTCATTTTTTCTTCCCTATTATTTCATCCTCTGAGAGGAAAATTCCAGATCAAATCCCTGTGCTGGTGACTCTTTGGGTTTAGAGTCTGGAGGGATTTACAACCAGCAAAGGTGTGTCTGGATGGAAACATCAATGCCTCAGCTCTAACACCTGAAGCTCTTGAGAAGGTTTCAATGAGACTGGAGAATTTGGAGGAATTATTGACAGTCCCTCTGTAGGATTAAATTCCAGATCATGGTTTTAATGCTGCAGGTCTTCTCTTCAGCCAGATTTTGTCTTGGAGGACTGAAGGGATCAGCCAACTCTCCGCCCCACCTGGACCTCTGCTGCCAAGTGCAGAAGAAGGGCCTCTTTTGAAGCCTGGTGGGACAAAACCTTGTTTTTTTCCAATATTTTATTTAGAAAAAGAGAAATCAAGATGGGATTGATCATCATTCTTTGGATGTCCTCTGAGTTGAAAC
>VZTH01003007.1:40361-230377 GCA_013397815.1 Aleadryas rufinucha | reverse complement strand
GTTTTGGTTCCCGGCCGCCGCCTTCCCTCGGGGGAAGCCGTATCTCTCCGCCGCCCCCTCCTACCCCTGGAGGGCGGGGAGCGGGGTTTCGGGGCCGTAGGGGCGAGTCCGCCTCCCGGGAGAGCGCCCAGGCTGTGAGCTGGCAGGCTCCGGGAAGTCGAGGCTGCTGCCCCGCTGGAGCCGGAGGATTTGCAGGGTCCTGCCCTGGGACCCTCCATGTTGTCCCCTATTTCCAGCCGTACCTCCCGCGATTCAGGGAATGATCTCCCTTAAGTGCCGTGACCCACTTTGGCTTAGACTTTTGTTGCCACGCCAAGACACAGACAGATCCTTCTCTAGATGATGCTTCTGAAGGAATGGTGCCCCCCCCCCCGCCTCTCTGGCAAGTTTTTATCCCCAGAGTTTTGGCGTTTTGCAGGTTGAAAGGCATTTCTGTGGATAGGCTATGGGTAGATAGGTGTACTCTTCTTCAGTAGCAGCATAGGCCTTTTTACTATTACAGAAGAGACTTCTTTTTCTTAGTGTTTTAAAAGTAAACAAAACTTTTGTGTAGTGCACATGGCTAATTTCACTTACAGACTTTCTCTACATTCCTCCTTGTGCTGAAGTAGTATTCATTTTATTGCCTTTTCATGAATTGGATTCACTGATTGGCGTCTAATCATGCTTAGAAGAAAAAAGCCCCTGTAAATAGCTATCAGAATTAATTTGGCAGCAACTGTGAGAAATGATCATAAATTTACAAAGGCAGTTAGAATAATGATCCAGCATGAATTTAACAAGAAATACACCCCCAGCCTCTGGGAACAGCTTGTAGGTTTCTGTGACAGTCAAATGCACTTGGCCACACTGATACTGAGCTTAAAGGCTGGGAGTTGTCTGAGAAGGATGCAAAGGGGTTATGGCTCCCGGGCTTGAGCTGGGAAGAGGCAAAGAAGAGCTGGGCTGAATGCAAGCAGGAATATTAAGAAGACCTCAGTGTTTTAATTGTGTGCTCTTTGAGGTTGTGTAGGGGTGAATCCAAAAGATGTGGCAACGTCTTCACTTACCAGAAGCCCACCTGGAGTTCAGGTTCCTGGCACTTTGGGACATCAAGTGATAAAAGGCTCCTTTTGCATAGGGATGCCAAACAACTTGGAGTGCTGGAAAAAAATGTCATCTTGTAACACTTCTTTTGGGGTTGTGCTAATAAGTTTTACCTCTGTCACAAGAGTCTGGTCTTGAAATACCTTAGGCACTGTGAATGGTTTTGCACTGAAGCTGCAGGACCATCTATAAAGTGAAGTACATTCTCCAGGCATTGCAGGAGGAGGGTCTAGTTAATTAAGGATAAGCAAGACCTCATCTATTTTTTCTATTGGTACTGGAAAGATCAGGACATACAGTGGAGAAAAGTGAGGCAAGTACACGGGGAGCCCCTGAAGGTGGCTGCAGAGCGTTCCTGGATTTGCGCAGCAGCCTGTGCCAGCCGGGCTGTGTGCCACCACCATCACACCGACCACAGAAGCTGGTGTCACTGAGAGTGATTGTAGGGTCTGCTTGCAAGGATAGGACAGAGAAGGGACATTCTTATTCAGAAGTTCTCTAAGAAGGAAAAACACTCTGGCAGACAAATTTTTTTTTCTAATGTTAGTGTTACTAAACTTGTATTTTTCTCCTTTTTTGTGTTTTGTTATTTAATTAGGGACATTTGACTTCATGATGGGAGGAAATATCCCCCCGGCTATTAGGATCCCAGCTTCTCCCAGTGTGAGGATTTGTCAAGGCTGAGAGATTCCGGATTATCCATAAAACTCCTCTAAAATACACAGTTACTTTTGTGTCTTCCCATTGTGAGGGGTCTTGGAGCAGATACAAAGATGGCCTCTAGCCTCACCTATGCCGGTGTCGTCTGGGCCTTCCTCTCCTTCCTCTGCGCTGCCGCCTCCTGTGTTGGCTTCTTCATGCCCTACTGGCTCTTGGGATCTCAGCTGGAGAAGTCTGTTTCCTTTGGCACCTTCCGGAGGTGTTCCTACCCGGTTCGGGATGAGAGCCGCCAGATGACCGTGATGGTGGAGCAGTGTGGCCGCTATGCCTCCTTCCAGGCCATCCCGAGCGCCGAGTGGAGGATCTGCACGGTGGTGACAGGCCTGGGCTGCGGGCTGCTTCTCTTGGTGGCCCTGACAGTGCTCATGGGCTGCTGTGTGTCCGAGCTCATCTCCAGGACTGTGGGCAGGGTGGCAGGAGGCATCCAGTTCCTGGGGGGTAAGTGCTCTTGCGGTGAGGGGATGGGGGTGTCCAGGCTATCTGTTTGCACGTGTGGAGACTCCCCTGGTGCTTTGGGAGGAGGAGGGGGTGATTCAAACTTTCTCCTAGAGATGGAGACCACTTGGCTCCCTCAACGACTGAGCTGGTTGTGTGGCTGCCTGAATGTGGCCCAAAGGCACAGTGGCCTGTGCTCTCTTGTGCTCAAATCCCTGTCTGGTCATTATGTGACCTTTGAGAGCTGTGTGGCAAGTCAACTTCGGTGGGCCAGCATCTTCACAGCAGTTTTGTGGGCTGTAGTTTCCATCACAGTATAGCTGAGTTGGAGGTACCTGGAGAAGCATGTGGGCTACAGTTCCACATGGAGCATTGTGGTTTGGCAGAGGAGAGGCTGTGTTATGTGGGAACAACCTCTCTTTCTCCTTCCTACCCCTGTTACTGGCAAAGCTCCGTCCAACTCTGCTCTCTGCAGCTGCACGGATCTGGCAACAAGCTTTTGGCCCAGGTTCAAAGTGTGAATTGTTTATCCCTGGTGGAGGTAGCCCACCATCTCCTGGGAGGAACCCTGCTGGGCTGGCTGACCCACGCTGCCCGCTGATGGTGCCACAGGTTTGTTGGCTCCATGGGCTAGACAGTGTGTGGGAGAATTACCTCCGCTCCTTTTTCTAACTTGTAATTGTGTGGCGTCTTTGTAACTGTAAGAGTATTTGAAGGGTATGAGACAATAAATAGGATCCACAAATGGGCTTTTTACAGGGCAGTTTTCCCATTAAATCATCACCCTCTTGTCATCGGTGACATGCGGATCAGTGGCACTCACTTTTGCCTGATTCAAGCGCTCCACTGCTCCTATGCACTTGCCCCCATAAGGTAACTTGTTTCTCTGAGCTTTGGATGATGAGGCAGTGCAGGTGCCAGCTTTTTGGGTGCCCTGCAGCATCTGATCCCAGCCAGGAGCCCTGGCTCATGCCCCAGAGGAGTGGACTGTAGTGGAACCCTCACTTCTGTCCCCTCCAAACACACGCTTGCCTCGCAAGGGCAGTCTGGTTACACACTATGTCTGCAGCTTCTAAGGAAGCACAAGACAAAAACTCCACTAACTGTCCAGCTTGGTGTGGACAGCTGAGGCAGGGAAAGGGCCCTGTGCCAAGCCTCCAGCCAGGCGATGTCAGTGTAACTCCCTCCTGGCTGCAGAGAGTCCTGTCTCCAACTTTTTGAGTAGTTTCTGCACTTTAGACCAGGCTGACCCCATCACTTCACCCTTCCCTCAGCTTTGTGACCCCCAGGCATTCCTGTGTTTAATCTGTCTGACAATTTGAAAGTGCAGCAGCTGCTGGAGAGTTAACTCTGCTGGAAGCTGCAGTTTCTTGAAACCTGCTCCATTATACAGTTCCAGCCAGGCAGTCGGAGGTGGAAGAGGTTTTCAGTTCGGAGACAATCTGCAAGCCCACTTTGTCTGATTATTTTCTCTTAGAGCCCTCACAGGCTTTAACCACCCCCTCTTTCCAACTGCTGTCTCAGATCATCTGGTTTTAATTTGCATTTGGCCCCTTTCTCGTGACCATGCTCCCCCGTGTGCCTGTGGAACAGGGCCGGCAGGGGAGCTTCCAGCTGTTTGCTTACAGCCACCCCAGCAAACACAGCAGCTCCAGCAGTGGGCAGATGGCCGAGGGATGCAGGAGGAACCCCGCTCCCCCATGACACTGGTGTGGGCGGAAGGTGTGCACCCTTCTCTGAGGCAGGATGGTGGCTCCTGGGCAAGGAGGTGAGAGGTTCCTTCAGAGCACACCATGGCAACCCCTGAAGCTTGTCCAAGCTGACCAGGCAGCATCCCATCCTGCCTGGAAGGGTGTGAGCAGGTACTGCTTGTTCTCAGTAGGTGAGAATTCAAAGAAATGTGAACCTGTGATATGAAATGAAAATTGCTAACAACTTTGCTTACAGTTCAGAAATTAGTTACACAGCATGTCTAATTTTCCCCTCTACTGGCTTTTATGGTTTTCTTGCATTTCATTCAGCACTGCTGGAACTGTATAAGAAAAGACTGAAGTGAGAGCCATCATTTCTTAACCTGCTTAAAACCTAACTGTGGGGGCATAAGGGAGAGGCCAGGTGGTGAAAGCTGGTAATTTGGATAAACTGAAGGGACGTACTAGGGTAAAGAGGCATTTCTTACATCCCTCATCAGATCCTTAGCTGCTATAAATCAGTGTAGGTTAATTGTTTAAATGACATGACTACATTTACTTAGATGTCTAACTTAGGCACTATAATTACTATGTTGTTTTATGTCAAGATAGCCGTGAGCTGTTCGCCTTATTTACAAACACGGAATGCCAGCTCTTTGTTCTCTGTATTGCAGTTGTAGGTTTAGCTGTATACTTGATGTGGGCTTTGAATATGGCTTGGTGGCAGTGCAGTCATTGTCATTTTAGTTGGTCTCCAGTTAGAGATCTAACCAAATAAAACCCTTACAAATATATTTTTTTTTTAACTGGGGAGAAGAACTCCCACCTAGGATTGTATGAAGGAAAAGCGTAGGAAAATAAGCAGCCACTGACTGATGCTATTAATTCATCCTCTTCATTAGGACAGGGAGATGGCTAAATGGTTTCACTTTTTTTGTCTGAGGCATCTGCACCCTTGCCCTGCTGGGGCTCTTGCTCCAGTGGCAGAGGATGAGTGCTGGAATAAACCACATTTCTCTTGAAGTTAGAAACCAGCATAAAGACAGGTTCAGTGTAGCTAGTTTATGGCTTTACTTGTGTTCCTTTTGTTTAGGATCCAAGTAAGTTTCTCAACATGATTTAAAAACACAGTCTTGAGAAGGAAGTAAGCCAATGGATAATGGATTATTACAGGAGGCCCAAGAGTAGGGGAGATGTACAAGCCACTGAAGCTGTGGTGAGCCAAAGGACTAAGGTTGCTAAAATTTACTCCAACACTAGAAGCATTTTTACTGCTATGAAGAGGTGGCAGAGAGGTTTGCTTACCAGAGCTGGTAAGCAAACAGCCTGATCCTTTTCTTCCTAGCATTGTGAAGGAGGAATAACTCCAAGTAGGTCAGTGGAATAACACCTGTAAAAAAGTAGTGCAGCTTGTGCTAGCTAAATGGTGCCAAGGTTTTATAGCTGGGATTTCCCCAAGTTGCATGTGGCAGCTCAAGGGAGTGAATTATTCATGAGTGCTTATACCATAAATCTGCTCTTCTGATGGAAATGGAATGGCAGAACCTGCAGGAAATTGCAGAGCTAGGCAGAGTCAGAAGGGCTCTTTGGATATTGCTTGATCCTATGTACTTAAGTCTGTATTTGCTATTTCAGATGATCCTGGCTACAGACCACACATGTATTTTAAGATGACTCTGGGATGAAACATGTCAAGTTTCTGTTCCTACTAAAAAGATTGCATCATAGACTTTTCCTCCTATTCACAATGGTGGGAGCCACTTCCTTTCCCATACATGATCACGTGGCAGCTCTGTAGCCATTCCAGCAACTGCATGCATGAAAAACAATGCTTCTAGCTTTTTCTAAGGCACTTTGGTGGTAGGTGACAAGAAGCATCCAACCTCCTCCCAAGGCCAGCCTTTTCTGCAGCGGACATCAATGGTCTGCAGTCCACAGCTGGCAAACTGCTGCTGTGGTCTCTCAGAACGTGCTTCCCGGACATCTCTCTTGGACTGCTTCGAAGAAATGACAACTGAGATGAAAGTTAAGCTATCTGTAACGTCTTGAGGGCACAGTCATGTAGATGGATACAGTCTTCACTGATAACATTAAGTGAAGTGTTTCCAGCTGGTTTCCTTTTTGTGTTTGAAAGACTGAGGCATATATAATGTAGCTAGAACAGATTGCAAGGATGTAGCTTTGACCATTACTATTGAGGATATGACAGCAGTGAGTGAAGTTTAACAAATCTATGGCAAATTGGAGTCTGTAATTATTGATCTCATTTTCATTGTGCCATGGCAAGTCAATTCCACTTAAATGGAGAAACGAGAAATTTGCAGGTAGGTAGCTCAGATATGACATACTAATTTGGTGAATAGTTTCACTCTCTAAATGAAGAGCAATGATTTTAAGAACGTAGCAATATTTTTAAGAACGTAATGAACTTAAAGGTTAGCCAGTTTTATGAGAGGCAGTGGATCAAAAGGCACGAGTACTGCAAGGATGGTCAATTTAAAGAGCATTACACTGGCAAGGTGGAGCTTTTCATTAAAATGGTCAGCATGCAGGAATGAAATCTTCGCTAGCTCAGAACTCCCTTTTGCTGTGTAGAACAGCGAAACCAAGCTCAGAGTACGGATCCGAGGGAACAGAGCATGAAACAATCTGCTGGCTGAGACACCTCTCTGAACCTGACACTATGGCCCTGATTCTGAGTGCCATATGAGAAGTGTACCCTTTCCATGATTATGTGGTAGCCACGCAGCTGTCAGTAACTGGCATGTTTACTGTCATCTTTAGCATTCATTGATTGCACTCTAACGAAGCACAAGTTTTGCTACTCCCTTCATTAAATGAGCAAAGTTTTCAGCAGCTCATTTTTCA
The DNA here is from genome assembly GCA_013397815.1 of Aleadryas rufinucha. Lineage (NCBI taxonomy): Eukaryota > Metazoa > Chordata > Aves > Passeriformes > Aleadryas > Aleadryas rufinucha. The sequence goes on along the minus strand of VZTH01003007.1, from coordinate 223,577 downwards.
GTTTTCTACTCTTCCTCTCCTTATATCTCTCTCTTGTTTCCCTTTTGTGGAAGTGCTGAAACTCCTGAAACTGTGGTCCTTGAATTGCTGGTTAGAAAATCTGGAGAGCTTTTGAAACAGGGTGACAAAAAGAGCCTTTGGTTATTTGAGAAAAAGCGGACACAGTTCCTAACAACTTCTGATTTTGTCTCAGAAAATAAAATGTGGCCTTATGAAAAATGCTCTCAGCACTATCTGAAATTGCTGGAGAGTCCTTCTCCAAGTGTTCTGTGCCAACAGAGGCCATAATAGTTTCCATCACCCATAAGGTGCTCGGGGCAAATGTTTGCTGGGTGCAGAGGGCAGAAAAATAAGGACTAATCCCTCAAGATGAGAATGTTGAGTGTGGGGTGATGTTCTGGTTCTGTGTTGTCTGTAATGAAATCTCAGAGAAAGCCTTTGCGATTTTGGGCTAAAGACTTTAAAGCGACAGACCCAAACAAAATCTGCAAGTTGTTTGCATATTAATGGCTGAATATGACTTTGCAGGTGAGATGATACTAAAATGTAAGGGACAGAGGAGGAAAGAGCGCTAGGTCATGGTCTTGTGGGGTCATGCAGAGAAGCTCTCTGTCAAAGGATTTGCTTGGGGAGACAGTTAAAAAAGTAAGAAGAGGCTCTTGGGAGAGATGGAGTCACTGAAATGAAGTTGTGTTTCAAGAAAACGTGGCTGGCAGTTAAAGACAGCTGTGGGGTTCAAGGAGAGCAAAACAGTCTTAATTCTGGCTAAGAAAGGGGCTTTGGGGAGAGTAGTTCCAGTTGACTACAGGAACTAGAAACTTCTAGGAAAGGTTTTTGTGCAGCTGGAGGAAAAGGCGCTGATCAGTAACCATTATTTCATCTGACGGATGAAGTGAGGCTTTCTGCTTTCTGCCCGGACGACTAAGATAAGCGTAACTTTCTGCCTATAGGGAGAAAATGTAACTGAGAAAAGCCTTGTGGAAACAGGGAAGATCTGAGATGGTCAAGAGACTTCTAGCAAGGAAACAGTGACCCCAGACTCTTTTGTGGTTCTCCCAAGCAATTTCATCATTTCCCCCTTCTGTACATATTCTTGCCATCTCTTCCTGCAATTTGTACCTGAAAAAAACCAGACATTAAAAGAATTGAAAAAATGGCCTTTTAGTTCTTTCATCCTCTTCAGCCTAAAAATATTTTTTGAAAGGCTGGCTTTTGGGGAGAGGCAAGGGAGGGGCATTGCTTCTGTCCAACACCAAGGCCTTGTCTTCACCTGCAAGTTAGTTTTTCAGGGCTGTTTAGTCACACCTTCCTCTTGTTGGAAGCAAAACTTCAGTGACTTTGCTGTGGTCCTGTAAAGACAGGACAGGGAAATCTTTATCCTAGAGAAAGACAAGCTGCAGGCTGGGTACCAAGCCAGCATCTGTGTGCACATACAGACACTGCAGGAGAGGCAATGGAAAAGACCAGAAGCCTCACCAAGGTAACAGAAGAAGAGCAAACAACAAAGTGACACTGATAAATGTTGCTGGTGAGTGATTGTGTCATGTCATAGGCTCATTGATTCAGCAATAATAAAGTCAGCAGAGAACACTGTGACAACTTAGTCTGAGGTCTGCTGTAGCATAGGTCATAGGACAGCCTTCATGTAATTTCAGTTTGAACTAGAGTGTATCTCTGAGAAAAAAAAACCTTCTAGTCTGTATTTAATTAAGTTTGAGAAAAGCCTGATCTCCATAAGTTGTTCCAGTGGTGAATTACTCTGACTGCTTTTCTTCCAGATCATTAATGCAAATGTTAAAAACGTAGCACCAAGAATATATCATTGTGAAATTATGTTTTCTCAAGGAATATTTTGTCTTTTTTTTTCTTTTAAGATCCAACACTTAGGTTGCTTTTAATCCATTTCAGCTGTGCTTTGTTGTGGTTTCTTTACCAGAACAACCTGTACAGAAGCTGCTTCTTAGCTGGTGTGTTTCACAGTAGTTCTTTCTCTAGTTTTCTGTAGCCATCCCCCAAAGGATTAAATGCAGTGCATAGTTTTGCAGCTTCATCCCTTTTCAGCTAGACTTTGACTTGCTAAACTGAATCCTCTGACTGCTTGTGCCTATGCTAAGTCTTTGCTTCCCGGCACTACATGGTACCTTCACATACTGTGGCACAGCATAGAGGCAAATTCTTGGATTCAGATTTGGAGTCCAGAATAAGTAAGGCAGGGAAGTGTTTGGGAAGATGTTCAGGACAAGGGAATTCTATAGACAGTGAAATTATCTTAAAGATTCTGTAGCATATGTTTTATTGAAGATAAGCCAGCTCTCTCTCTGCTGTATTCAGATAGGAGTTAAAATATAAGACAAATTCAGGATTGAAGCCTGAATGCAATATATGAACCGATGCAATATATGTCCTCTGTCAGTTTATGAAAGGACATTACTTAGATTCCTGCTCTCTTAATTAGATACAGACTGTATTACTTGAATCTTTCCTCAATGCATGGGCCATCAGGTCTGACTGATAGGGAATCCAAGCTAGCAGGTACTTACCTGAAAGAGGTAAAGAAAGATGCAGACTTAGATTCTGTATATTTTCAAGAGGTGATACTGTTTTGTGTGGTTGCCTTCACCTTGGTCACAGAAGTTCCCACTGCAGCCTTGCTAAAGGCTGCTGCCCCGACAGATCTAACAGCACAGGTTTTTTGTGAGAGTTTCCTTAGAGTCCCACTGAAGGAGACCTGGTTAGCAAAGTTTGCTATTTAAGCTAACACCAACCATTTTAATGAAACAGGTTAGCAAGGAAGGGTCAGTAATAAACATTACTGGTCCTAAGGTGCAGAATCAGTAGCTCTGAGGAGGCCATCCCTGCCAGCAAGGTCACAAGCAGTGCAGAGCAAGCAAGGGGTTGTAATGCTGCTGAAACAGAGGAGATGTAACTTGAAGAAGACAAATGGTATGGAGAGTAGCCCTCATACTTAGCTGTCTTAGTTTTTTAATTCTGTTCTCAACCACTTCAGATAACTCTTTGGGTGTTTCAAAATCTTCCTGAAAAAAGCATCAGGGCGCTTACAGGCTGCAAATTTTTGTGTGTCCTTTGAAGTCAGTGACACTTAGTAAAATTACAGCATTATTTCTATTCTAGGATTATTGGATTTGACATTAGTCTAAATGGGTGTGGTTCTGATGATGACTTTCTTCTTGAAGAGCTACCCCAGTGAATTAAATTGTTTATACTGAATTGTTTTGAATACATATTACTTTTGGGGTTTTTTTAAAATATATTTAATCCTAATATAAATTTTGACTAAATTCAGAGGAAGAAAAAGCCCCATGCAGAGTTTCAGCCTGGAGCAAATTCTGCAAGTAAGATTTTAGGTACTTTGGAAGCACATTTAAAATGGAAATGCTGATGTATTGAAAAAAAAAAAAAAAAAAGAAGATGTTGCTAAAATATTGGGAAGAATCTCTTTACTTCTCTTGTCGTACTATTGATGTTGAATATAAAAGTGATGTTTTGAATATTGCTGCAGCTGTGTTGCGTTTAAGCAGAATTTTGCATTAAGAACAGAATTTTTGATCTAAAGAAGTCCCGGAGTGCTGTTTTATTTATCTGTAGAATGAAGTTCAGTCTTCCTGCTTTTTTATCCCTTCCTTTATGAGGAAGAAACAATGCTGCTCAGCACTTCTGTGACACTTTTCATTTCAAAAGGTTTTGCTTGCATAACCTAATGAATCTTCAGAAAACATGAGGCAGGGGACCAAATAATCTCTTTTGCTGGTGTGGAGTCAGAGGAAATTCAGACTTACTTCATTTCAGATCCTTTGCATTTGTGTTGATTAGAGCAGAATTTGGGTTGGAGTTAGCAGTTTTGTTTCTGCATTGAAAGAACTGGCTTGTTTTGCTTCCTGAGATATTTCAATAGATATTTGAATATTGCTGGGAACTTCATTTAGGCATCAAAATGTTTCAATATTTTCCAGTGCAAGTGAAGTCATATGCCCTACAGGCAGGACAGAATTGTTCCCAGTGGTGTATTTTCCAGGATTTTGTCCAGTCTGGTGTTAAACATCAATGTAAGTTGTATTTTTTTCTCATTTCTCTTAGGAAACTCAGCTTACTATGCATTCCACATGGAATTTTTCTTTCACAGTATTCAACCTACAATTTCCTTTCCTTGCTCACATCCTTTTATTTCTCCAATACACATTTTTACTATCTAAGGACTTTAACTTTGGCTTCACAAAGTAAAATAACGCAGTTTTCAAACTCCATCATTTCCAGGTAGTGAGGCATAGAACTTGAGAGCAGCCAATGTGTGGATTCCATGCCGTGAGCAGTTTGGAAAGAGTGTGGTGTAACTAGTAAACGCAGGATGTATTTGTACAACCAAAACTCCAACCACAGCTGCTTGCCTTGCGGTGGCAATCACGTTGGCTGGCTTCCCACTCAGGGGTATCCTTTGGCTCTGTGGAACACCTTGTTGACTTCAGTGATGTTAAGCTTTTTATATTGCACAAGTGCAAGGTCCTAAGTGGCATTCAGACCATATGAAGATGGCCTTAAGTCACAGAGAACCAAGAAGGGATCCTATCCTTGTTTTTGGGATGACTCTGCCACCACAAGACAGCACAGGTCAGAGGGGCAATATTGCACTTGGCAGATCCCTTCTAGTAGCTGTCCTATATCTTCTCAGGCATGAAAAATTGGGCATGGTCACTGCACCCTGACAATGCTGGTGATAAGGCTGATTCACCAGGCTTGATTAGATCTCCTTTACATTGTTTGTTCCACTGTCAATCCCCTGATGTCACAGGTACATCTGAGAACAGAGGCAGACTTTTTTTCCCCTCCAGACTGGCTTTTCCTTAAAGGCTGACCTGTTGAAATCATCAGCAGTATTCCTTAATGGAACCCAGGGGAAGAGAGGATCTGGAGCTCAGCACTGTTGCTACTTATTGTGACTGGAGGGATTGGGAGGAGGTTGGTGCTCTGTGGCAGTGCAGAGACCTTAATGGGATGCCAGCTTCTACCTAATTCCCCAGGTATGGAACATTAATTGCATCAGGACTAACACCTTAGAATAAAAGTCTTTCTTGAGAGTATTGTTGCACCGTCAGCTGAGCCCACATTTTCTTGCATAAGCCCAATAAGCCCCAATCTTTCATGAGGACTGACCACTTTGAATTGATTTGCAGGTACAGTTCTTTACTAGGCTAACAGACTTTAAGCTTGGCAATAGTTTGTAGGAATATGAAGAAAAATGGTAATAAAAGAAAGTCTAAACAACTGCTTATTAGAAATCATTGTTATTTTATCTTGTAGCAGAATCCAAAGAGATTCAGAGAGGATTAAGCAGAAAATACAAAATTCTTATAAACACTATATAATTTCTATAGTAATGTAAAGATTTGACCCTTTCTTTTGCAATCTGACAGTTCAGTTGTCTTGCATTGTTTTCCAATAAAGATTCCTTTGTAATATAAATTGGTATTGTTAATTTGAGAATAATAGCTTTCTAATAAATGCAAAGGGATGTGGAGTTGGAGAAAGTATTGAGATAGAGGCCATGAATGGTCAATCTGGAATAAGAGAAGCTGCTTCTGAAATACAGCACCCTGTGAAAGGATATGAAACCTGCTAACATAGTGGTATATAAGAAATGGCCTTACAACTTCTGAGGAGTGTACTGCCTGACTTCTTCACAAGTTCAGGTTTTTGTCTAAGCCTGAGCTAAATGAAAGCCTATTTATGAATACCTTTCTTTTTTTTTAAAAAAAATTGAGGACGAACTTGATATTCAGAACATCACAAGTCATTCAGGTCAGGCACAATACAGCTGAATGCCAGTTCCTGGGAAGGGTTACTAGGATGTACTATAAAGTGCTTTGTTTGGAGAATTTATAAAAACCAGGGTAAAGTGATGTTGAGGGACCTTTGGGAGTGTACGTGTGAGAGAAAATTTGTTTCAAAATTTGCTCTGACTCAGCCCAGGTGCTGCTACATGGCTACGAGCTTTGAATGTCATTTGGAGATTAGTACAATCTGTCTGGCAAATGTGTACAAACATTCCCAGGTGTACCGTGTTGCTTCTGTTATGGTTGTTGTTATAATGTAGGAAACTTGAAGTCCATTGTGATGGGGAAAAGGCAGAGGCAGTTTCTGCTCCAAAGAAGTCCTAACTGAAACAAAGTCGGATGGCGAAATTGAGGGAGATTTGGGTTTATTTCATTTTTAATATGATAAGAACTGATGCCGACTCACTTCTTGTGTGCTTTGTAGAGGAGTAAGTGAAAGGAGACCTCTAAATGTTGGCTTAGTAACAAATGACAAATGTATTACTTACAGGGGTAAAGTTCAGATGAACCCTATTCCCCTAAAAGCTCTTTTACTTCAACTTCATCCTCAGAAAGGTATGAGCAGAGGAGGGAGCAGTCAGAGGCACGGGGATGTGTGGGGAGGGAAGCAGGGGAAGTGGGAATGGAGAGGGCTGTGAGAGGAGAGGAGCCTCACCTCCTTGTGAAGTTCCATTTGCCATACCTGCAGACAGATGTGTTCTTTGGTACTGCTGACTTGCAGAGGCTATTTCAGATGTGGTATGGGTTATGCACAGGAAAATAGGAAACTTAAGGCTTCTGTGCTATAGTGTGTTTTAGATTTCAAGGAATTCTGTTAGTTTTCAAGTTCTTTTTCTGGCAGTAAAAACATGATGAATGGCACTAAATACTGGCATAAAACTCTTTACAGCCAAGACAAGCCCCGAAACCATTACAGGCACATTCTGCAAAATCAAGAGGTCGTGATAAAAGCCAGGACATTTTTATGAGAAATCCTTTTATAAGAAACACAATGGCTGGCTTTGGAGAGCTTTGTTCAGTACTGGAAATCTCCTCTCTTGCTAGAAACTTTCTCTCCAGAAAGTATTCCAGCTTTGCTAGCAAACCATTAAAAGAAGAACCTGGCCATTTGGGCCAGGTTACAAGTTCAAGCAGGTTGCAGTGTTGAAACTCATCAGTGAGGCAAAGGTGCAGACCCTGAGCCTCTCTGTGTGGCCCAGAGCCAAGACTACTGATAACCCCCTAAACAACTGAAATAATGAATGTACTGAAGCTGTTTCCAACAAAGATGGGCTGCACAGCATTTTTGTCCTGTGTCCTTAACCAGAGTTTGAGGGATTACTCCCAAAATGAATGCAAGCAGTTCAGTTTGGGAGATCAGGCTTTTCTTAGCGCAATTTCAAAACAATGCTGTTATAATAATTAAGGAGTAAAATGATTCCTTAACAGGCTGCAGTGGAGTGATGCTTTGGCAACTGTTGTCTGTGTGAACACTGTTGAGCAGAGTCCTTCTCCTATGCTGGCATTATCTTCTATTTCCTATTCTTTTCTATTGACTTCAATTTATTGCTCTGGCTGTGGAAGGGGCCACCATGGCTGAAGATAGTTTATGCTCAGCCATTAACAACTCCGATTAGCTTGGTCCTCTTTTTCATGACAATTTGCAATAAAAACTGTCAGGAAAGAACCGTGTGAGGGTTGGGACAAGCCTTACACTGGAGATGGCAAATTCCATTTCATGCCACTAAGCCGGAGATCCGGTACTAAGAACACAGGAAGCTGGGAAGATAAATACTGTAACTTTTCATCTCATGCATAAGAATTGCAGTCTGTTTTGATCTAGTGATAGAAAAAAGTCATTCTGCTTATCTCATCTAACATAGTGGCTAGTCTGATTATAGGCTTCTCTGCTTGGCACTTTTTTAAATTCAATTTGGCTGCCTGTGCCCTTGGCACACAGTGGGTTTCATTAAATTTCACAGCAGTTAGTTTTCATTCCCTCTGTGACACCTTTTTATCAACATTTGACTCTAGTGTAATTTCAAGCAATTGTGCTTTTTTTTTCGAAGTGCTTGTACCATAATAATTTGGCAGAGCAGGTGGGGGAAGACGATTCAGACACTGTTGCAAATCTCTGTAGAAGAGTAATATATGAGAAGCCAGGTCAGCTTGCAAGTGTTTTTCACATAGGATGACAGCAAAAAGGAGCTCCTTCCCTTTCTGTATCATTGAAGATTGTCAAAAGTGCATTTAAAGAACTTGCTGTAAGAGGCAAATTTTATTTCCTTTAAGCTAATCACAGCTTCATTTCAAAAGCAGACCTAGTGGACTGCTGCTGGATTGACAACCCAAGGTTGTTAGACAAGCCTGCAATCCACACTGATTAGCAAGTCTGTATGAGTTTTCTTTATAAAAACAGATGAGGAGGTTGGTTTGGTAGGAAAGTGTGTGTGTGTATGAGTGCAGGAATGCAGAGAGCAAATGCAGTTGTTTTCCTTTTAGTGTTGGATGCTCAGTCTTTGGTAGGTGGGGTGAGGCAAGATGAGCACCCCGGCACGGGCCTGGCATCTCCTGTTCTCATCACTGGTACCTCCTCCCCAGTGCAGAGCAACATTTTCTCCAGACAGATACTGGGCAAATTTGTACAACTATAAGTGGTTTTGCCAAAGTATAAGTGGTTTTCAGGTGCACTCTAAAAGGTCTTTATTTGCAGAGTGCCAGCCCTTCTGCAATGCTAGCCCTTTTTTCATTCTGCCAAACTGAACTTCCAAAAATAATGTGCTGTGGTTTCTCACTAAAATTTAAAAAAGTACCTAGTTAAAAATTAATTCAAAGTGAAGCTTAAAAGTTCTTAAAAGTGAGCTCTGCATTCTGAGGTAACTCAAAGACCGACAGATCTGTGCCTCACTGCCAAGACAAGGGCAGCCAAGCTTGGGAGACCATAAATTCTTTCAGAATGAGACTTCCAATTGATGAAACTTTTCCTTATGCCCTTTAGAAGGTGTTAGTTCTTGTCCTTTCAGTTTTCCTAATGAAATGTCTTTCTGTTGTCTACCCTAAGGTCTCCATAGTGCCCTTGCAGGCAAAGAGTTTCCAAATGTACACAGTCTTGAGCATCCTGAAATAATTCAGGTTTTCCTTAAACACCTCAGGAAAGCTGGAGATTATGGACAGCTCCCCACCTTCTTTGCAGGAGAGACCTTTGTGCTCTGTAGTTCTTGGTGGGAGAAAATCTGCTGGGAATTTTCCTCAAGGCACCCCCGTTCCCTGGAGGTTCCCCATGTGATGGGACTGGTCAATCCCATGCATACACTGGCATGACATCTTTTTGGTGGATAGGCTGACTAGTTTACATCTCCGTGAGCATCTTGAGCTCCCTGAGGAGGAGGAGGCTTAGCTGTGCCAAGAAAGCAAGGGAGTCTTTCTAGCAGTGACTGCAAGCGTTCACCGTGTCTCTGAAGGGCAGTGGCTGCTGCAAGAGCTGTGTGCTCCAGCTGCGGCTTCTGAACAGTGAGCCGGGTACCCAGCCAGGGCAAATTGTCATAGTGCCATTGAAATCAGCCCTGACTTGGAGCTGGCTGGAAAAGATGGCCTCACCCTTTCTTCTGGGAATGGTCTTTCCAGAGCACAATTTTCAGTGCATGAACCTCTGGCTATGGACTGAAAGCTCTTTTTGTTTTTTCCAGGTTGGCTGAGTACATTGGTTGCCTGGTTTGTAGATGAAGGCATAGCTCATAGTTTCTGTGAGCTTTTTTTCCCTACTAAGCTGAATATAAGAATACAGATTATTCTCTAGTTTAGCATGAGGGCTTGAAGTATAGGATCTTGGTGTTTCCAGCATGAAATGCTCCAGGGTAAGTAGCAGACCTAATACAGTGTAGCAGACTGTTAAGCAATAAAATTGCTCTGGGGGAAGTTTCTTCCTCTTTCACAAAATTAATGAGTATTTTATATCCTGAAGTCTCGATATTCCTATAAATTTTATACCTAGCATAATGGTAGCATTTAAACCACAGAAATCACATTATGATTATGATCTAATTATGCAGAGATCCAAGACAGAGGATTTTTGATCCTTGTACAGGCCATTCACTTAAGAGGTGGAGTCAATGATCCTTGTGGGTGCCTTCCAACTCAGAATATTCTGTGATTCTGTGATTTTTTTTTTTTTTGGACATCAATATTTAGACAGAAATTTTTTACCAATGTGGCCAGTGGCAGCTCTGAAGAAGTAAATAATCAAAATATTATTTGAGAATGCAAGTTAGTGTATATCTTAAAAGTGTTATATCTTCATATTTTTTATCTTACAAGACTTTAATAGAAGGCCATGTCCTTTTGTTTCAAGAGGATATATTTAGTTATCAGTGCTGATGGACACCTGACTCTGTGGGCCTAGAGAGAAACAAGACTGCTAATGCCGTGTGGATCCTGACAGATGTCTCTGAGTATTTACAGGCCTTGATATATATGCAATCTATGGATATTTCAAACCTGATTAACATTTCTGAACCTGAGTTAAAGTTATACTTGGCATTTCAGTAGTGTCAAGGCAAAATTAATCAGAGCTCAAAAGATATGCACTCTTACTGACATGCTAGTGACAGTGAAAATATAAACCACTGAGAAATATCCTGCTGAAAGACAGACTCTAACCTGAATTTTGGAAGAGGATCTGCAAAACTGGCTTACTGCCATGGACGGACTCTGAGGTGGTGTGTAATAGTGTAGCTGCCATTTAGTGACTAAGGTATCAGCTTAAATGACTCAGGGCTCTGCCAAGTTATATGTCCTGTAATAAGTCACTGCAAATCTTCTTACTTGTGAAACATTAACATATTAAATATGCAAACTAATCTCTTGAAACAGTTCAGATAAGCAGCATTTTTAAATGTACCCAGTCAAGTGTTTTTCAGTCAATGAAGCTCAGCAAGCAAATGCTTTCATCTCAGTGGCCCTCTTGAGAATGGTCAAAATTTATACCTGGTTGTGATTTTAGGCTGTGTGACTGTCTGTCTTTGTAGTAAAAATAAGAGAGCAGAATGAATTTTTTTCCCCATTAGTTTTGTTTATCTTTGTTTTAAATAGGTCAGCAATAATCTTTACAAATTTCAAAAGACGTTAATTCAGCCTCAGTGAAAGCTGTTAGGATCCAGTTTGGAAAGCATCAGATCAAAGAGTATGCCTTTTCAGAAATCATGCTTTTTATTTATTTTATTATTTCCCTAAATGAGGGATTAGCAGTAGTTTTGCTTTAATAGCACCTGGTATCTGTAGGAAGATATGATGGATTCTGTGTCTGTAGATGGGTGTCTCTGTTTCCTTGCAGAAGGATGGTGTAGCCGATCTGTCTGTGGTGAAGCTGGCCATCATTTTTAGGTGGAGAGGAAGCATGAGCTAATTGTTTAATCAGTTTTGAAACTGCAAATCTTTTGCCATACTTTTGTTCTGGAAAAAAACCACCCAGTGAAGAGGGCAAAAGTAAATAATAAAGAAGATCTACACAGAATCAGCTGCCACTGCAAACACTAAAGCCAAAGCTAGAGAGGACCTAGGAGGGGATGAAGTTTGGGGTGAAAAGGGGTTGGACTTTATTAGTTTCTTCCTCCCTAACTTTTTATATTTTTATGCTTGCTCATTGTGAAAATTGTCTTAATTGAGACTTTGGCAACAGTATAACAGCCTCCACTACTTCCACTTACCTCTGAATTCAGTACATGGTGACCTGTGTACTGATCCATTGGCACAATGACCTGGATTTGATCTTACATCTGGAAACCATTCATGTCTCTTGCATGAAATCTCTTTGATTCCTCTCCACATTTTTCCCCTCTCCTCCCAGGACACTCTTTGAAGTACTTTATGCCATATCCAGCAAGCATTCCTTAGTCATCATGCTAGTGATTGTTCCCATTTAAATCCAGACTACTTGTATTGTCTTTAAAATAGCAGAGATTTTTCTTAACCTCCAAAGACACAAGGACAATGGAGAGTCTTCTGTCTTGCAAACAGATGGTGAGAGGGGCTGCTTCCAGACTGGGAGTGTAAGTCCACTTTGAAAATAGTCTGGGATTGCTGTAAACCAAAGGGCAGGTAGTGTGGTTTTCAGAGATCTTAAACAGTGGATAAATGAGAATGCGAAACAACTGTTGCCACAGGACTCTGGTTTCAGAGGTTTTGAATGTGAATTCACAGGTTGCAATCAGATTTTTCATTGCAGCCTGTCTTCAAGTACTCACAAGTAAAACTGAGAAGACAGGTGCATCTCTAATGAAGCTGATCAGTCTGTGAGATGGATGAGATGGGCTAAACAGGATGGCAAAATAGGAAAGATTTGAGGGAGATTAAGACTGCATAATTTTTTTTTCCCTTCACTATTCAAGTACACGGTTTGATGTCATCTCTGGCAAAGCTGATTGACGGAATTCTATATTGTAAGTTAAAAAAGTATCTTTCTGGAAAATTTTTATCTTCACAATGCCTCAGCACAGATGCAAGTAATATTTTCCCTTTTACAGACAGGAGGGTAGAAATTTATTGAAGCTTATATTTAAAGAAGTGTTGAATAGAGGCCTTCCAAGTCTTGGGGTCAAGCGTAGCCACTGACCCAGTTGTCATGTGCCTCTTCCTTACAGTAGGTTATGACTACAGGATTTTCTGCCTGGCATTTTTGAGGCAGACAGGAATTTATACTGTGTGCAGCCCGAGCTGATGGGTGACTGGGCAGTGTTGGTCACAAGCTAACACACACTGTTTCTCAAGGCAATTTACCCTGTTGAGCTCCTTGCTGCCATAATTAACTGGCTTTGTGTAGTCCAGCTGTGCAGAAGGCATGTCCTAACTGAAAGACACAGCTGATTTTCTTCCCTTTGTGAAGCTTTTCTTACAATAATGAATACTATCCAATGTTTCAAAAGAGGTCATAGCTTCTTTTATATACAAAGATTATATATGCTTGTTTAGATGACTGGTTTTCAACCTTTCCTGGCTGGTTGACTCCCTAGATTGCTGAAGAGCACAGCTGAGCTTGCTGTGCTTAGTTACCTTTTGTGGATGATGAAACAAGAGTCTGTGACACCTTCTCTGGTCTTGGGTCACACCCACTGAGAGACCATTTTAGAAAATATAACATTTTCCGCTGATGTATTTGTGGGTTAGAGCTGTTTTGTTATGTGTGAATTCTGTTAAGGACATTTTATTTTCTTTGTGTACAAAGAACAATAGTCCTGTAAACTTCTGGACAGAAATGCAAGAAAACATGCAAGCAAGGAGTAGATCTACCACACAGATCAGAAAGGAGATTTTGGATCAAGGATCTCATAGAGCCATTATGTGTTCATCTTATGTGTCTGTAAAATATACAATACCTGCAATTTTATTCTGTTATGCGGATACGTATTTAGGAGGGTTAAGGCAATGTAGATTTGATATTCTTTCAAAAATTTTGTTTGGATATTTTGCCCCACTTTCTGACTGGATCTTTCACAGGAGCAATTAAGAGCTCTGCAGACTACTTGGCACTGAAAAAACAATACTTTGCAGCAGGCTACACAACATCATATTTACAAAGAAAGAAACATTTAAGACCAGTGGTGGACTAAACACGTTTTTTAGGTTGGCACTACACTTACTTCAAACCCTCATGTTCTTAACTATTCTTTAGATATAGCTGTGTTAGGGGAACACAGCTGCAAAACATTGCACAAAAAACTCCCCATATACACACTGTCTTCCTGCATTTTAACCTTCAGGCTGCAAGAATCTGACAAGTTTGTCTTTCTTTTCTATTTTCTGGTTCCAGAAGGGACACTCAGCTGGGTACCTCAGCCAAGAGTGAGCAGTCTTATTGATATATGCCTCCATATTTCATTGTGAGTGCAAAGAGAAACAGATTTTCTCCCTTTCATCGTTTTGGGGGGCAACAGGAAAGCACAAGTGCTCAGAGCCAGGCTGGCATCCCCTGCACCATGCATGAGTTTATTGTGTGAAGAGCATGGCAGCGTGATCGATTGTTGTGGCTTGGTGTCTGTACCTGGGGCACCTGGTGGGGAACTGCAGTGCTTGGAATTTGATGGAAAATTTACCATTTGTAGGAGTGGGACCTTGATACACTGAGCAGCACAGTGATTTGGGGTCTCTGTCTGATAGCTGAAGAAGGATCAAGGCATCGATATACCTTGCTGCAAAAACTCCAGGAAATCCTGTAGAGCTGGGCCTGCCAGGCAAGATCTAGCACAGCTAAAGTGACCCTCTGGCATGTCCCAGTGATTGGATCTCTATGGAGTTGTGGCTGTAAAGAACAGGGGCATCTCCTTTATGTTCTGTGAAATAAGTGCCAAACAACACGGTTTTGTGATAATGTGATTGCAAGATTAATTGGCACATGCGTTAGCAAAGGACACAGAGAAAATTTGCATTTGCCTGTAGGAAGAGTGAGTCAGAATGACTTTGTACCTGTTTCCTATTATGTGTGTGTCACACATATTTAATATTTTTAGTTTAATACTTCACTTCATTGTTTTCTTGATTATTTTAATTTTCTGAACTACCTCAGTGTAAAAACATATCACAGAAGATGCTGATACTTTTTATTTATGTAAGATGCTTAAATTATACTTCTGAAGTTACTTACCCAGCATTTTATTTATCTTGCAGTCATAATTATTTAGTGCCTCCTCCATCTGCTTTTAGTTAATTATGTCTGTATAGACAGCAGCCACAAAGATAAGCCTCTTCAGGTTGATCTATTGCACAGAGAGCTTTCTGTACACTGTAATGAGTCTGCTTGACACCTGGCAATTAAAGAGAATAGGCTTTTTTTTTTGCTGTTCAGGAGAGTTGGCATGATATCAGGCATGCAGTGATGTGACTTGGTGGTTCTCACATGTGGGGCAGACTCTCCCTGGCAGTACGAAAAGGACAGGTGAAATAAATTAGAGACTTGCCAGCTGCTCTGAACAACCCTGTTCAGCTTCATAGCCTGGTCTTGTCAAATTTTTGGAATTTGATGCATTTTTGTGTGAATATCTTCTTCAGCCTTTTCAACTGTTGCCAGAGAGAACCTCCTACTGAAGTTCTTGCTGCTTAAAATTCCAGAGTGCTTTCAACTCCCCCTCTAAGGCAGGGTTTGCTACAGAATAAAGATATACCTTATCATGCTACTTATTTAATATATCCTTTTTGATGCCATAAAGAGTGGTGGAGAGACTGGAGTCTGTATATGCCTGTTGGCTAAAATTACACTCTTATACACCTGTTTACTGCTAGGACAATAGCATTGATTTCTGTGGGATTTCTGCAGGTTCACTCCTCATGTAACCAAAATCCAGATATGCACCTGTCTGTTTTCTGGGTGCGCAGGCACAACCCCAGTTCCCTTTACAAAGAAATGGTTTTGACTAGAGTGGGCTATTTTTCTTTAGCCTTGAGTGTATCTTAACTCTTTATGAATATGCCTTGGATCTGCAGTTGCTAAGCTCAATGAATATAAAATGTTAAATTAAGAGTTTATTGACTATTTTATCACTGAAAATATCTGTACTGTATGTCCACAAAGGTAATAGTTTGCCTTTCCTTTTCATTATGTTACCTTTCTGTGAGCAATGTCCTTTAAATTAGTGTTGTGACTTTGAGCCACTAACCATTTCCAAAAGTGTGTTTATTTTGTCATTTAAAGAAGCAAACATTGTAATTAATTTAACAGTAGGATAAAATCTGTTTCTTTTGATCAAAACATTGGAAAAACTCCTTGAACTTAACCTTAAAACAATGATGAGCCAGCCTTATTTCTCAGTGGTTTCTAATATGACTTGGAACTCTTCTGCCTTAATCCTCATCATGCCACTCAGTTACCCACTGTGAAATAAAAAAGGCAGCTCCCAGAGGGAAAGACAGCAAAAATTGCTTTCAAAACTTGCTTTTTAAAAATAATAATTTATAAGAAATTACAACTTTTTTTGAAAGGCTTTTTTAAGGCTCCTTTCTTCTTGATCCCAATTTTCTGGTGTTCTTATTAGCAAACCAATGCTGCCTCACTCATCTCAGTATTTCAGCCCAGATTCATAGCTACAAATACACACTGCCCACTACTCATGGACCTTGTGCAACTACCTGGATGCATGAGGTGAGAGCAGTGGACATTGTCTACCTCGATTTTAGCAAGGTTTTTACACTGTCTCTCACAACATCCTCATAGGCAAAATCAGAATGTGTGGACTGGATGACTGGGCAGCAAGGTGGATTCTAAATCCTCAGGATCCCTGAGGCTCATGATCTGGGGCATGGGATCTAGTTGGAGGCCTGTCACTTGTGGTGTCCCTCCAAGTTCAATTCTGGGCCCAGTATTGTTTCACTCACTCGTCAATAACTTGGGTGAATGCATAGATGCCTTTTCAGCAAGTTTGCTGACACAAAGCCTGGAGGAGTGGCCCTTCAGAAGGACCTCGACAGATTGGAGCGATGGGCAGAGAACTGTCTGGAGCCCAGCAAAGGGAAATGCAGAGTCCTGCACCAGGGGAGGAATAACCCCATGCACCAGGACAGGCTGGGGGCTGACCTGCTGGAAAGCAGCTCTGCAGAGAAGGACCTGGGGGTCCTGGTGGACAACAAGCTGTCCATGAGCAGCATGTCCTTGTGGCCAAGAAAGTCAGTTGGATCTTGGGGTACATTAGGAAGAGCATAGCCAGCAGGTTAAAGGAGGTGATCCTGCTGCTCTGCTCAGCTGTGCTGAGGCTGCATCTGTAGTGCTGTGCCCAGTTCTGGGCTCCTCAGCACAAGAGAGACAGGGAGCTCCTGAAGCAGGTCCAGCATAGGGTGACAAAGATGATGAAAGGACTGGAGTATCTCTCCTATGAGGAAAGGTTGAGGGAGCTGGGCCTGTTCAGCCTGAAGAAGAGACAGCTGAGAGGGGACCACATCAATGTGTAGAAGTGTCTGAAGGGATGCTGTAAAGAGGATGGAGCCAGGATCTTCTCAGTAGTGCCAAGCAATGGGACAAAGGGCAACAGGCAGAAACTGATGCACAGGAAGTTCCACCTGAACATGAGGAAGAATTTCTTTACTGGTGTCTGAGCACTGTAACAGATTGTCCAGAGGGGTTGTGGAGTCTCCCGCACTGGAGATATTCAAGAACTGCCTGGACACAATTCAGTACAGTTTGCTCTAGGATGATCCTGCTTGAGCATGGAGGTTGGACCAGATGACCCGCTGTGGTCCCTTCCAGCCTTACCAATTCTGTGATCCTTTGAGATAAGGGAGCTGTTGGAAAGCAATTGAAGCCTGGGTACTCCAATGACATCATGTTGGCCAGCCTGGAACTTTGGGTTTTCTGCTGTTTCTCCTCAGTCTTTCCCAAAGTGGTTAAAGACAGCTTCTCTTTGACATAATTTCTATCCCTTTCCTTGCAGTGATCAGCAATGTCACCCACTGGTTTTGTACCTGTGTGCTTCAGGTTATAATATATGTTTTATTATTTTCTGTCTTCTTTGAGAGGTAAGCTCCTTGGGCCATGCCTGTGCTTCCTAGTACACTTCGGAAAAATATTATAGGCATCTAGTTCTCACATTCTGTTCTTTTTCAAGACATTTATTGCTTGAAAGACCAGTGCAATAAATAGCAAGCTGAATAGTCAGATGGGAAATTCTTGAAAACTTGTACCTCATGTCATGATCAGCTTGAGCCAGCATAACCAGATGCCACGGGGGCATCCTGCACTCCCAGCCTCACATCCCGATCCTGCTGCTCACCAGCTTTCCACCACCCTGCTACATCAGGAACTGTTCTGCCTGAAAATGGACTTGGAAAAAAAAAGAGTTATTTTTAGCTGGATCAATTCCCCTGTTTGATTCCCAGCATGGCCGCATAAATGTTTGTGCTGGCACAGTTGAAAGGATACAGTGGGAGTGGGAATGAGCAGTCACAGATCTGAGGAGGTGGAAGCCAGGAACTGTATGCATCACCAAAAAAGTGGCTGTGCACTTGGAGTCTTAAGGCTTGACCCTCAGTGGGAGTATCTGTGCAGTCCTAAAAGGGCTGGTATGTAACAGTATATATAAGTGCAGGTGATGATGAATGTGGAAAGTGAATGTTTTCAGCCACAACAGTTGAGAAGCAGCGGTTGGAGTTACAGAGCAAGAAGTTTTAACAGAGCCTTGCTGAACCTGAGGGGGCTTTTTTTTCCCATGATCATCACAGAAACAGCAGGGTTGTCTCTCATAGCTAGATTTTCCTAAGTGCACGCTGCAGGTGAGAAGTACCTGTGATAAACAAGGTTGGGTGCTTAATTGCTTAGAAAGGAAATAACTTCTATTACAATATATTTTTTCAATGGCAGCTTTTAGGTTCCCTACCCTGTAGGCTCTGTGACCAAATCCTTAGTCACAGCTCAAGGCTGCAGAACATTGTCATTATTCGGTGGTTAATGCAGAGATTTCAGTAATCCTCAGGGGGTAGGAAAAAAAAAGAAAAAAGGAAGAAAGAAGCTTCCTGCTGGTGAGATTTCCAAAGCCAGAGTTTATGCACTGTATATTTAATGAGCACAGGTGAAGCAATTTTATTGTTTCTTTCCAGGATTGTATGAACCTGGTATTCAGGAGTTCTTGTCAGTGGGATTCCTGTACCTAGCATTTAAACAGTACTTTCTGGAGGGAAGAAAATAGATCTGAAATTTAAAGTCATGCATATTTCTAATGCAGTTTTTCAGGATTAATTTTGCATGTAATCACGATACAGTTTGTCTTCCCCAGCAAGACCTAGTGCCATAATACATCACTGAGCTTTTCTCTGAGAGCTGATTGTTACTTAATGTCTGCAACCAGGTTGTGAAAATTTGAGGCTTTTTCTCTGCAAAATATACTCTCATAAAAAAGACATTTTTTCAGAGCCGCATCAGCTGAAGTGGTTTTGTTATTATGCTTGGGTGCTTTATGATGCTGTTAGCATTTTCCTTACATACTACACCAAAATGATCCATTATGTCATGTTAGTAGCTTCACTATTTAATCTGCCTTGCATTTATTGTCTTGTATTTTAAACTTAAGACATGGTCTTCTAAATGTAACCATCTTCTCTTTGTGGGCGTAAAACCTACAAAGAACATTTTCGCTGTGGATTGCAATATCTAACATTTTTTGTTTACAAAAGGCAGAGTGGCAGGGGTGTCTATGTTCCCAGGATCTTTGATCCTCTGGAATCTTTCTGTTTGCAAATAATGGAGCAGGAGGTGTCAGCAGCTCCAGAAATCTTACCAAGCTACAAAGAATTGCATTGGTTTCCCAGAATGAATGGAATCCATGCAGTATGTTATTAAGCACCACCAATTAAGATGACTGTTCCAAGTGTCTGCAAACATAAGACTCCCTTCCAGAGACCCAGTGGATTTCAAATCTCTCCCTTAAAATGCCTTGCAGTGTTATTTCTTTACATGTTTCCTCTTCAGTTTGCTGTATATTTGCTTGCTTGAAGTCCAGTCTGATGTCTGACACTGGCAGGTAACTATGTAATTTTCAGAAGAATAAAAATATCAAAGCCACAATACCAAAATGACAGCTGAAGTTCAGTGTGCTCTATTTTAGCCTTCTCCTCCCATTTCTAATTTGCAATGGGCTGCTGAAGTTAGCTTCTACCACATGGCTGCCCATTGTGAAGCTGGTGCCCACAATCACTTGCTTTTTCAGTGGAACCAGTGGGGCACAAGGGGAATTTCATGATCTCGGTGACAGCGATAACAATGCAGAGTCAAATCCTGACATTCAGGAAAGCTGGTGTTGAAACTTGGCAGTCAAACAAAAAGATCCCAGTTTTAAACCTCTGTGATAAATTATCCTAACACTTAAAATTAAATGTGGGGTTGTTTTTGACATGTGCATGGTCTCTCACATTGGAGTGGGTCTTTCTGAAGTATTCTATTTCAGAATAGTTACCTGATATTTATGTATCCTGTTCTTCAACAAGGGTTGCACAAGCAGTTTTAAACGCTTCATGATAATGTCTTAAAGCATGCCATAAACATAGCAGAGCAGCTTCTTTACAGGCAATGACATTCCAAAAATAGTATCTCACTACTGAAAGGCTGTTCCAGACCCTTGGTCCTCTGGTGGTTAGAAGTCTTCTCCTAATTTTCAGAACGAATTTATGTATTCTTTGTACATACTTATTTGCTCTTGGGCCAGTGTTGAACCTTGGGTGAAATAACTGTTTTCCCCCTCTGCTCTGAGCTGCTCTGATGCTCTGTGTATAAACAGCAATTTCAGCTCAGACTTAACTCCCATTGTTTAGTGCTGTTATATTTTCTTTTTTTAAATAAAGGGTGGTTTTACTTCCTCTTTTAAGACAGAGTTTGCAATCGTCTGTCTCACTCTGTTAGTCCTTGGCACAGTCTTCCACAAGTTTGTTGCTCCTGTTTTTAATTTTTTCTTCCCTCACTTTTTCAGGTGAATGGTTTCAGACATGGTTTGGGGTGCTCTGTGTTCAGTGAAGGGAGATCGGCCTCTCCAGTAGGAGCTTGGTCCCACCTGTGTCACATCCCATCTATATTAAGAGAGAATATGTAGTTTGGAGGTGCCTCTGGTCAGTGTGGAGAGAGCCTGGACAATTAGCTCGTATAAGATGCTTCAGTTTTAGCTGGCTAAAGTTCAGTGAGATGAATCCTGCCGTCTGTGGACAGCCTTATTTGGTAGCAGTCAGTCTCTTGTGAGGCCAGGGGATGATCTATGAGTACACCCATGTCACATATTGATATGATTCTCCTCCTCCAAGCTGGCTTTGTAGGGCATGAAAACACCTTGCAATCTTTTTAAGAATCAGTTCAATGACACCATGGCATAATGCTTTATCATCTGTTATGCTCCAGTGCACTGAGTACCTCCCATAGGACAACTCTGGAAGGAGGTGGTTGCCTGCTGACTATGTGGAAGGTCTGTTCCACTGATTGATTATCCTTCTGCATTTCACACTTCAGATCACCCTTGCATAAGAGAGCTCTGCCTGATGAATGCTAATATTGGGACTACAGGTTGTGCCTTACTTAACATCAGGCTCACATTACTAATTTTCTTACTGTGGTTTCAAGATCTTCACTGGATGATCCCATGTCTGTACATTTAAACGATGGGAGACTGAATTTGCTCTCATGGATAGTGACAGCATCCTTTGTTCACTAATAAGGCTTGGCAATTAATTGTGAAACTTTGCACAACAAATCCTTCAGCACATGTGTGGCATGTAAGCCCCATATTCTGGATTCAGTAGACCTTTTTTTGGGTCTCACTCCATAGGCAGAAAATTATGCCGTGAATGAAAGAACGTGCTTGAAAAAAAGACTCAAGTGTGATGCCTTGCCAATGTAGTTTGTTAATGCCTGAACAAGTGTAGTTGAGTTTCAATTATTTATGATAATATCTTCTAGCCTGCCAATAAAATAGTGTAATAGGTTTTTTAAAAGTAATGAATTCCTAGAAATATGAGATCTTGTTACTAACATAAATTAAAACTCTGCTGAGAAGTGGGATGAGTACCCTTGGGGGTAAAGAGGTTGTTGAGTTCTTTAAATGTGTGGATTAGCAAAATGAGAATTAATGAGCTGTTATTATTTATAGAAGCAACATCTGATCAGTGTTTCCTCATAATTCATACCTCCCAAAACCTGGATTTACTTTGCTTTTTCTCAGCTAAAGGCTTTAGACTCAGTAATATTTCTTCTACAGAACTAAGATTCAGCAGTGTTTTAAACAGGTTCTCCACTTTATGCTAGAATATTTATTCCTGATTTATGTTCTGTCTGTTTTGCATACAATGGATCAAGACCCTACTTAAAATTCCTGTTGTTCAGAGGTGCAACAAGGCAGCTGAGGAGATGCCTGAGACTGTGACTCAGACCAGAGACTTCATTTGTGATCCTGACCAAGTCTCTCAGGGTGCATTTATCCGCCTGCAGACAAGACAGCTGCATACCTGGTCTGTCTCTACACTCAAAGGAGAGAGCAGTTCATCAGTCAGAGGTTATTATTTATACCCTAAATAGTTGTCCTAGATGATGGAGGCTTTATCATTTTCTATGCTCCAGTATTTGGTGCTCCTGCTTCATGGTGCTCTTTCCTGACTGTCAGAGACTTGCCTGAAAGCCACCCTACTTTGGTGGTGATTCCCCACTGAGAGTTACTTCTCAAGCCTTAGAGCCATTTTTAAATGCATTTTTTGTGTAAGTATATTTGATTATATTTGGCTTATGGTAACTCCTAGCACAGCTGCAATTGCATCTTATCTGTATTGCTGTATCTGTAGTGCTTATCTATACTGCTATTCCTACATAAAGGAGAAATGCCAGTGAGTTTGACACCAGGAAGAAGTGGAAGGTGATACACCATGACATGTAATGTCATGTGCTGTGTCTGTCTGCCTGTCTGCAGCATCAGTGCTATCCCAGCACCTCTGGCTATGTTTTGTACTCTCTGAGCCAGTGAACTATCTGAATCACTGAGAGCCACCACTTAAGAGTCCTCCTTTAGTACTGATTTGTAAGCTTTAGGTTCTGTGATTATTTCTGGTCCATAATCTCATTACCTGAACACTCCTATATTGAACAGTCTGAGTCACTTATCATGCTGTAAACTAATTTATTCCAGTCTCTTCTGAATGTGTTTGTTTTTGTCTTCTGATGGATGGAAATACCTCTGCGCTTTCTGCCTCTTGCTGCTGGCATCCCATCTATTTCTGCCACTTCCCCAGGCTGGCTGGTACTCTCACAGAGTGCTGCCGTTTTCTTTAGTGAAAACACCCCTGATTTCTCTGCTGCATTTGCCAGCTTATTCCTAATTCTGCTTTTGCTCTCCTTTTAATTTTGTCTTTAATCTTAAGTATATTTTCTTGCTATATCCTCAAAATGATATTTAGTGGTTTCCTTGATGGTTTCGTTCTCTGTTCGTATGCCACATTACAATAACCCTAACTCAGATGTGTAGGTGTCTTTTCTTATTATTACCATTATTATGTCTGCCACATTCATTACCAACTGGCAGCCACAAGCTTTACATACTAAATAGTTTTCCCCTTGAATACTCTACTTCTCCTCTCTCAAGTTTATTTTCCTCTCAGTGTATGGGACAAATTACATGTATAACTACATTAATGACAATGGGAACGATGGGTGTAAATCTCCCTTGTGCTGAAAGAAGAATGGGCCTCCATGTTTCTTATCACCTAAGATGCATCCTGGTGGGCTTTCTCAGTGCTTCTCCTTTGAGATTTCCCCCTGCCCTCTCCCCCTGGCACAAAACATGCAACTTGGAGGGAAAAATATGGCACAAGTCATGGTAAATTAAACAGATATCAAAATCCCTAACAAAGAATGGGTAAGGTAGAGCGGAGAAGTGCAGAAAACAGGCACTAAGGAGGATGAATGCAAGCTGTGCCTTGAATAATTAGATGAAACATAAATAAAACAGTGACACGATTTGTTTCCCCACTTCCCTCATGAATAGGAGACACCAGTCCTGACTCTTCCTTACCGGAAGGGAAACATCAAGTTCAGTGATGTTACTCCTGATTTGCAGTGATGAAAATGAAAAAAAATTTGCTTTATTTTGAGAGATGGTCTTGAGGGAGTTGTTGGAGAATAATGAAGCTACTGGACTGACTAAAGTCTCCTGTTACAGCCTTGTATATGCCAGGGCAGAATACACTTTGCTTTTATGATAAATTAGTATTTATCCTGGAGCAGACATACATATTATGGTACCAATGTGTCTTATGAGTGAGATGGGAGACTGAACCATGACAGAAAGGAAACTGCAAGAGAGTTAATTTTTTTGACATGGTAAAGGAGGCTATTCTGTGAGGTATAACAGATTATAATATAAGAAATAGTGCCACGTGACAACTTTAGTAGAGTGCTTTAGCATATTCAACAAAGCAACCTAACTGAAACAAAAAACCTGGCCACATTGAAGGATATCTTGAAGGGGTTTTGTATGCATTTTTCTTCAGAGGTCATAAACAAACCTGAATATTGCTGAATATTCACTGAATATTGCTTTTTGCACATAATGGAAGGCACTAAGTTGTCCCATTGGTTTCAGTAGAATGAGATGGCTTTTCGTGCAGGCACCACTGTTATTATTCTTTATTAATTTGCTTGGCATCCAAACAGGCACTTTGCAGACAGACACAGTAAGGTTTTTACCCTGAGGAGCATAAGAGTGTAATTAATCCTAGCAGTGATTTTAAAAGGACATTTCAGGCACTGAAAATTACATCTTGTTTTTAGAATGAGATGTAGAGGAGAGGTATGGACCAGTTCTGCAAAGCTGTGGCATCTGTCCCACAAAGCCCGAACTCCTTCCCTCTCTGGTCAGCATCTCTCTCACTCTGTGGTCTGTTGACCCTTTGCATTTGGGCTTTGACATGTAGGAAGGGAGAAGTCCTGGAGCTGTATAGCTGCAGTTAGGCACTCCAAATGTCCCTCTAGGAAATACACAGGAGTCACCAGCTCATGGTGGAGCTGCTCCCTCTTGATGCTTGGCTTGACTGAAATGTAGCTGCTCTGTAGGTTATGTACTCAAAGAAGACCTCCATGCTCAGCAGAAGATTGGAGAAAGCCACCTAATGTTACATCTGGACAGCAGAACACTCAATTTCTTAAATATTTTCACATATTTTCAATGTTTTTCAATGAGACAGAGTGGACTATTATTGTCATGTATGAGTTATTTTTAATAGTGCCATGGTTCTGATTTTTATTTATTGCAGACAAATTCAGTCCTGGAATAAGCAAGTGCAGCTCCTAGGCAAACCTTACGGTCAAATATGAAGTAAGGCTCTAAAGATAGGCACTTGTCAAGAGGATGGGTGCTAGTATGTGAGAAGAGGGCATGACAGAGTTTTTAAAACCTTTTTTAGATTTGTTATAATTCTCTTCATGCCTGTGCTTGTAGTTATATGTCTGTGTAAGGATTCACATCCATTTAAGTGGATGGAGGCTTGAGCCTAAGAAAGTACCATTTATGAGTCAATGGCAGTCCACAGGTGATGCACCATTAATATTTTACTTGATTGAAGCAATTTTGAACACTGAATTAGAGAAAGTAAGAGTTTACTCAATCTGAAACTACTTTAACTGACTTTTTTTTTGTTGAAATTGTTCTAATTGAAAATGTAACACTACAATCTACATTAAAATTACAATAATCATAATAATGATACCCAGATTTTTTGTAGCATTTGTATTTCTTATTAGTTGTAGTTTCCAGCTATGATGATAATGTATGCAGTAATTTCCATGGGCTCATGAGCTTGCTATGAAAATATAAGTTCAACCCATAGTCTTTAGTGAACACTTTGTTATGAAGAATCTTTATAAAAAAAATGGCCACTTGGGAAGCAATTACTAATAATTACAGAATCCTTCATCACTGCTTTTGATCTTTTGCATGCATGGATTTAAACCCCTAATATTCACGTTGCTGACAGTACAGCACAGTTCAACAATAGCTTTGATGCCAATAGGAACAAAAGGGCTTTTTAAAAATATTCTATTCAGCAATTACTGTCACAGCTCTACTCCTTAAATGCAACTGTGTGTGTTCTTTGCAGTTAATGTATTCATATTACCTTTTAGAATTCACAATACTTTTTCCAGCACTTCTAGTTTTTAGGTGTGAACTGTATCAACAGTGATATCCATCATCACTAGGTGTTTGCTCTGTGGGTAGATGGTGCTCTGTGTGCAATGTGCACAATTACTTTTGAACCGTAGACAAGATAATAGTCAGGCCATTTCATGCCTTAGGCAAGGGACATCTGCCAAGCATATATTGTACTCTATCAATAAGTCTTCAATCTTTTGCATCCCATGAAATTAATTTTTCCTGGGGCTATAGATAATTTGTCTTGTCTAATGAAAGTACAGCTGTTTCACAAACAACTGACAGAATAATTCTGAAAGCTTGTATTATAGAAAATACTTGTCCTCTTTTTAAATGTGAAAAACTGATTTGTTCAGTGAGAATAGTTTCATTTTCTTGGGAATTATGAAAATAAAACATAGGATGTGACAAACAGATTATTGTGCTAAGGCAAAGGTATTTAGAATAGGTCTGGAATGCAAAGTGTATCTGTAAAGTATATGGAATATATCTCTATATGACTCATGTCACACGCATCTCATATAATTCATGTAAGGTGAAATACAGCCAACATCGTTCACTCATTTGTAAGCTACAGCCCATTGTTTTTTGTCACTTTAGACTGTGCAGTCTCTGGGACAAGGGACCATTCCACCATGTGGCATCTCAGCAGCATCTCAGCATGCTCCTGTCTGTGTTAGAGGCTGCTGCTGCCTGGTGCCCAGTTGCTGGCAGGTCTCCAGGCCCATGGAGAAGGGCTGCACTAGGTCATACTGCAGACATGAGCCCTTGCCCCATGAGGCAGAAGATGTGTGTGGCTGTCTCCTGTGACTGGGAATCACCAAAACCTGGGCTGTGACTTGTGCATGTGCCAACTAGCAAGGCTTCTCAGGGCGTGGAGCTGGGTTTGATCCCTTCTCCTTTGCAGAAATTTGGTGTTGACACCTTCCATCTTCAAGTTCACCTGTACCTGTTTGGCAGATGACTGGGCAAAATAAGAGTCTCTGCCTGGCTGTGGGGCCAGGAAATAGGAGACAAGGACTAGGACTGGAAAAACTCTGCATAGGTAGGCTATACTGAAGAACTACGGAATCCTGGATATGGAGAAGGTGGATGAGGGCTAAACATTCACTGTTTCATCCTGGGCAAGGATAAATGTCCCTCAGATGGACTACTTGGGAGATAGGTTCAAAACTAGCAGAAGAAGGTGGTTCTCTGTATAACAGGCAATGAACCCATGGGTCTCCTTGCCAAAGGATGTTATGAATGCAAAAGTTCAAGGAGAGACTGAGCAAGCACTTGAAAGAGAGATTTACAAAGGATCATTAAGCAGGTGAAGCACATGAGGTTTAGAAAACCGGCTCAGTTGAAAAGAGTCAGATGCTGAGATAGTGTGTGGGGAAATGTTGCAAATGTTCACTCATTTCTTAATTTTCAATGGATATGGCTTATGGCACTGCTGGAGGCTGGAACTGGGCTAAGCAGACCCTTTGTTTGAACCAAACACATCCTCATGTAAACCACAGTGCTGGGGTAGAAGGCAGCAATTGTGATCAACCCCTGAACAAAGGCAGACATCTCCTAATGCCTGTCCTGGAAAAATGACAGTATTGGAAATCAGTTGAAGTCATGCATGTCTAGAGCCTTCAGGAACTGGCCCTGAGATCTGTCTGGCTTGGCAGTTGTTTCTTATCCTTTTAAAGCCTTTAAGTCATTTATTTCCAGAGGATTTTGAATGCCTCCTATGGCAGCTGGAAGTTTGCCACTGTTGTTCTGCATCTGTATCTCTGGGGATTTGCTGGGTGTTTTGGTTGAGTCAATTCCACTTTAAATACACTTCAAATTTTAAATGGTGATGCCAGCAGCAGATTCAGTCAGCAACAACAACATAAACAAATAGTTCTACTTCATCTCTGTGCGGACTCTTCGTGACACAATTCCCAATATGCTTCAAGAGCATGAAGTGGCTGTGGCGTTTCAATGACCTTGCTTATCTCCGTCAACTTAAACATGAAGAAACTCCTTAATAAATCATGTAATTACAAGTTACGCAGAGATAGGAGTCTGAAACTTGCAGTATTAGGGTTCTACCTGTAATTTGCTTCCCTTGAAACCTTGAAGTCCTTGAAGCCTTGTGTGCCCCCTGCTCCCCCACCTTGTTCTTTGCATTCCCAAACCTTGATGACTTTACAGAGGACTTGTGGGCTTCCTTCTACATTAATCAGTGCAGATTTTCAGTCTCAAATGAATCAGCTTTTTATCATGTAGTGTTTCCACTGCTGGGCCACTGCTAACCACTTTGCTTTTCTTTGGAAATTACTTGAAGAAAAGCTGAGATACTCAAAAGCCTGCCTATATTCACTACTGAATCAGTTGGTTTAACAAAAGATATTGTATATTCCTGAATACTTTTTCTTTTTGATATCCTTCAAGGGTCTCTATTATAGCAAAACTATGTTGAGAAATGGCCAGCCCAGCAGGAAAGCTATCAATGCTTTATTAAAAAATCACTTACATTAACTATTTTGATCTCAAAATAAGTTCCCATTTTTATGAACTTTGCTTCATTTGGAAAATAATTGTTAGTGACCTTTTCAGTAAAAGATAGTTATCTACATTTTGCATTTTCCTTTTTGAACAGAATACTGATAGATAGTCTTGTCTAAGAAAATAATTTGAGATAATAATACATCTGTGAGCAGACACGTCTAGGAGCAAAGTTGTTTACAGATAAGGCAATACCTTCAAACTTCTTGTTTTTATTTAATGTATATATTTTAGACCTGAGCCTCTGTGCTTTGCAGAACAGAGCTCTAACTTTGCAGGGACACAAGGCCATATCCTGACTTGATGGAGTAAGTATGGGACCAGGTCCTGCCACAGGACCTGCAAGGCAACATGGAGTCAGTGCAGCCCTGAGTGAGACCCATGGTACAGAACAGCCTGGTGAGAGGCTTCCTGGGCTGTGAAGATCTGCAACCTCCTTTGCCTTCTTCATCCTACTAATATACTAGTATGTGATATCTGACTGCTTTTGCTGTGCTCATCACCATACTGAGTGCCTACAGGAATTATACTTGCCTTTTTTTCCCCCCACAAACTCAGCAAAGAGTAGATTAATGGCACTTTCTGTTCCTCCTACTTTTCCTCCTACTCACTCATTTGCTTCGGGCAGCAATAAACTAACCAATTATGGGAGCAGCAGCAGCAGCAGCCGCCAGCTTCCAAACAATGGATTTGGCCAAGAAGAAAGGCACTCTTCAAACCTGCACTCTGCTGCTCAGCTCACAGTGAGAACAAAGTCTGCACCTCCCAGCAGCGGGGAAGGCAAATATGCTAACAGAGGCTTGCAAACACTCTTCCCTTCCTCCCTTGCCAAAGGTAAATACTGAACTTGTTTGCAAACCCGACTGAGGGTGAGGGACTGTTTTCCTTGATGTGTTTTTAAAAGGAACTTTGCCTTCCTTTGCATGGGACAGCACCTCCGGATGAATCATTTTGAAGCAAAAATCTTGGAAAAAGTTGACAAGAAGTGAGAACAAGGGGATGGAGAGACACTTGGTGGGGAACACTACCTTCCCACATGGGGGGCCCTGTATTTCGCATTGCATTGAGGGTATTTCATCCCCGGGCTCAGATTTTAGAGCGTCATTCTTGGTAACATTTCATTAGCTACAGTGGGGGGAATGCTGCAAGAAGTGACAGATTAGACTAAGACAAAGCTTTTTAATTTGCCTCTGTGAGTAAATTAGGGACTTCACTGGCTTACATTTCATTATGAGGTACAAACTCTTTGATTAGTTATTACCTTTCCCAGGTGAGTCAGTGTCAGAAGACAACAAAATTGAGGTCTGTTATTGCAGACCTCAACAAACTCTGCTGGATCTCACCATTAGAGGCAAAAGGATCTGCAATGGCCACCAGCCCTTATTCCTTTTTCGAAGCTGGAGAAAACTGAGTTTTCCTTCCACAGTAAATTACATGTCAGCTTAGAACCTACCAAGATTTACAAGGTCAAACTCTGGCCTCAGTTGGCTTCAGTGTGGCAGCACTTAACATACATCGAAGGACAGAGCATAGTTCACCTTTCAATGAGTCCCCTTCCCTGCCTGTTGACAGGCAGTGTTTTGGATTTAAAAGAAGTTGCAAAGAGGAGTGGAGACTTTGTTAAACAGTCCTTCTTTTTTGTGTTTCCCTTAATTGGAACCAACACCAATAAATGTCACTCACTCTAAAAATTCATGTATTTCTGCCTTCTGGATAGGAACTTGTGAGACCCTTTGCTTTGATAGTCAGTCCTGCATCTGAGTCATATTTTGAGTTTCTCAACTGGCAGATCTGTTCATTTACTATGGCTTTTTCTGAAGGACAAATTTGGGGAGTCCCTGTTGGTACTCATTTATAGAGGTTGCCCTGTGGACTGTATTTCCTTTGTGTCTGCAAAAGTGCTTCAGGACAGATGAGAGGTGTGCCTTCTGCAGTTTAAAAAAAACTAAATAAAATAGTATTGCCAATTGAGAAAGTCAGTGAGGACTTTGACCTTTAGAATAAGCACTGCCAGAAATAAAATAAAGTGTCAGGGTGTTGTAGGAATCAAGTGTATTACCGAGTCTAGTGGGAAGGAATCCAGCATCTTAAATGGAGGGCACTGGAGTCTCTTGTTGGCTGCAAATGACACTGCAATGCAAATCATGAGTGATGTTTCAGACTATTCTCTTCCTCTCTTCCCAGTCCAGAGATCTCTGTGTGCTCACTCAATCAGAGGAGTTAAGTCTCCCAGAGATGCACAGTGACCCATACAGCCAAGCCAGATGTGAACCCACAGACTCCTGAATAGCTGAAATCTGCTGTTAAACAATAGGAGGAGAGAAAATCCTAAGGAATCTAATATTTGATGAATGTAAGGCATTGCTTGTTAAGGCAACTATCTGTAGGCTGGCGGGGGGAGGGAAGCAGAATAATAATCGGAAAAGGAGTATATCAGGACAGTTTTTCTGACTTAATATTTCCCTCCTTCTGCCTCTTAGAAGACTTTGAAGGTGGTGAAGTGCCTCTGCTCCATTCCTTGTATAGACAGGATGAAGGATTTGTTATTTTAAGAGCATGGACTTGGTCAAGCCCTGTCTAACTCCACATTATACGTGGCAAGGATCAGCTGTCTTTCTCTGTGTTTATACCAGGCCATGAAATGCAACATTGGCTGATGCATGCTCCCTAGCCATCTTAAGGCTGACAGCTGATATTCCAAGAGTACACGAAGAACAAAATAGGATATAAATCCTTTCTTCTAAAACAAATGTAAGACGTAATGTAACTCTTCTGTAGGAAGGGAATTTTCATTTCACCCATGTGTGACAGAAGGTCTGTTAAGTAACCAACATGCTTAGAGCTTTGGAAAGGAGTGTAACATGGTCTCTATGGACAATTATATTACACTTTAAACACATGAATTACCAGCAGAATAGGAAGGAGAATATATCTGAGGCCAAATGTCTCCATAAACCATCGTAATAATAAGGAGGCTGATCCTCCCTGTCTCTCATTTGGACTTTCTGCAGCTGCCCATTCTGCATTGCAATGCTCATTATAAGCAGAAAAGTGGTTTTGAATTTTACTTTTAAACCACCAGCAAGGGTTTTGCTGTAAAGCCGAGCCATTTATATTTTCTAAGCTTGTCCTCACATATATCAGAACAATACGGTGAAGAATAAAAAGAGCAATTGCCATGACTCTTCTTTGAGAGGGGTGAGTATTAACAACCCATTTGTCCCAGGGGCTCAGTCGCAGTTGGAACTAAGGGGCTCAGTGGTTGGGTAGTCCTCTGATTTGCACAAGGCCATGTGGCAGACAGAGGCAGAGGCAAAGGCTGAGATCAGGAATTTGTGGCTCTCCAGGCAGACCTCTTTCCACCTTGACCTTGAAAATTCGGAATTCCAAATCCCTCTCCTCATATTCATTATTTAATAAAGAAGAACCTTTTCTTAAATATTCAAGAAGCCAGACACCTTGCATTTCTTCCCTCTATTCTACTGTCTTTGTGATTTTCACTCAAGAGCTAAGCCTATTTAAGTTTCCTATAATGATGCATATTGTAAAAGTTTATTACAACAGAATTTAATGGCTGGGAAGCAGAAGTCTGCAGGCTGAAACATTATATCAAAGGTAACCTTTTGATAGAAAATTCTGCAGACATGGTAAATTTAATCCGACTCAAATATTTAACTCTTCACAGTGTCACCTCACATCTCTCTGAGGTGGGGAGAAAACATGCTTGATTCCCTCCTGCCTTGCATAATTATTTATACTTCTGCAAAGTGAATATAAAGTGCTTCGGAATCCCAGTGACAGGATTTTCCATGCAATTTCTGGAGAAGCTGAGAAGTGCAGAAGGGATCCAGCAACAGAGAACTGGGGGGTAAAAATCTCCATTCTGTTGCCTTAACCCAGGTGTTTAGCATCATTTGAGATGCCCTAAGGAGCCTTACCTGGCCTCCAGGTTTAGGTAGTTGACTCAAGCTGTAATTAACTGGACTTCCTGATTCTGGGTGACTTCACTGAGATGAGAGAAACTTGAAGTTTGTTATAGGCTGTCTGATTATAGCCTTTAGTTCTTGCTCAGAGGAAAACCAAGTGACTTCCATCACATAGGCTAACCCATTTAGAAGAACTCTGGGCGTCTTTTGGATCTTGCTGAATTAGGTGTGAGCTCAGAGAAGGAGAAGAACACAGCCTCAAGTGAGATCTTCAAAAACCTACTGTAGACTTCCTTTCCTAGCCTTTGCCAGTTGCATGGGATATAAGCCCAAGAGTTGGAGAAAGGATTGCCTGGAAATCAGGATTTCTTTCTTTTCTTATCAGCCCTTGGGTGCTTGTGATTAAATCTTTTCATAGCTCTGTACCTCACCATCCTTTTCCTGTAGCTGGGGGTCATGACACTGACATCCCTTCTCACGAGCTTTGACAGGTTATGGAAAAGACTAGGTGATCATCTGATTTTGGGAAAAACTGAAGAGATAGTTTGTTATCTATATTGGATATTTCATGGAAAAACTAGATCCTGAGTGTACTTTCCCAGCTTTGGGATCGTGCTATGGATGCACAATCTTCTCCTCTAGCAAGGAAATACTGCATTCTGTTACTCTAAGAAACAAATTGTGGGATCTGACTTGAAGTAAAACCAGAAAAGAAGCACTGAAATTCTCTGAGGTATGATTGTTATTGGTCCCCATCACATTGTCATAAAGCTTGAACTAGCATATATAATAATCTGCCATTTATCTAGTGAAGTCCTTGCCCACTTTGAACAAATATTTAATTTTCTCTGTTGCATATACAGTGGTTCAGTCCTTTACTACTTATGTCTTCTCCTAATTACCTAGGAAACCTGTTGTGTTTCTTCTCTTACTCAGAAATTCTTCACCAAGAATTTTCATGATCTGTAATGCACATCCTGAGCTCCAGGTGACAAATCACCTAGAGAGGGAGCCTAAGACTTCCCATGGCCAAGTGAGTGCAAATTATCTAGTCCTAGAGCAATCAGTTCTTCCATCAAAAAGGACATTGACCCCCACCACTGTCAGGAATACTCACTGTATTTATGTAAAGCCAAGCTCAGTTTTCACACAGCATTTGATCTTGGCTCCTTATGGCAATGTTTACAATCTTCAATAGGTATGAAGTTAACACTATCTTAGGCTGTCTAATATGGTTATACAAAAATTATTCTAAAATTGGGAACCTATTTTAAGAAATGGAAATACCCTTTTTGAAGATAATTTGAACCATTTTGCATCATGCCATGAGACTGACATCAATCTCAGTTCAGTGCAGGGAGATTATTCAAAAATCCCCAGGAAAATACTGTTCTTTTCTACTATACTGTCTAGATGTTTCTGGTAATATATTTAGGAGGTGATTTGAAGCAACACTCTGTAGGTTTCATTAGTCAAACTCTCCAGTGGATATTTTTTCTGAGTTTAAGACTCAGAAAAAAAAAAGTCTGTTTCTGACTAAACAAATTCCCTGTTTAGTCTTTTAAAACCTTTTCAAGTGTAACGTTCTCTGGACTCCTGGTTCTCTTGGTGTGTTGGTGGTAGATACCTTTCGCAGCTAATTCTCCTTTAAGTAGAAAGAAGGCCATTTTCAAGCTCAAGGGCAGCTCCTACTTATATGTTTAATTGGGTTGAATGACTTCAATTTCAATGTTAAATTTAATGTACTTGTATTAATGTTCTTAATTCCTTCACGTGAGTATGAATCTTGTCCTCATATGGACTTGCCTACATTTGATTCCAGAAACAGTCTGCACAAAGCCTTGTTCAGACTTAGCAGCATGCACCTTTGTAGCATGAAGGTGAAGGAAAGACTGGATCAGGTTAAATAGCAGGAGAGAAAGGGAGTGGTAGGGGCGTACACCAGTAAAGCATACACCAGCGTGTACACGGTGTACATGGACACGTGTTCTGGGTTTGCATGGCACCCTACCTCAACTTCCTCGGTGCTGCTAACATCAATAATTGATCTCAGCATTGTGATAGGGGCTGTGAAGGATATCTGGTGAAGATTTCCTAGGGGATAACTCATTTTTCAAAAAGGTATAAAAAGGTATTACTTTGTTACAGGAAATTCATTATGCAAGACGATAGGCGAGGGATTGATAGGCGCCTCCTGCAGTGCAGTAATCCTTTGTCTTTAGGATATATAGGCGTGCCATTATCATAGCCTCTTGTAACAGGGATGATATTCAGCAAGTGAACAGGGCTCAACTGAGCTACTGGAAAGCTTCATTTGATGTGCAAATGAAAGATCCTGTTCAATAGGGTACACATGTCCCAAGTGTGTGTACAGGAAACTCCACTTAATTTCTGCCAGAGCCTGCAAATAACACAGTGTATCAGATAAGGACTGGGACCCCTTGAGGGACTGCTTATCTTAATGTCACTAGCAGGAGTAAATTGAGTTTTCAGTCTGGAAAAGCCTTTCATTCAAAGTGAACAGCTTTGACATGTGCTGTAGCTCTGATTAGGGAATAAACTCATAAACCAAAGGTTGAAAATTATCATACCTAACCAGAATGAGCAGGAAGAAGCTTTCAGGTATATCCTAAATGCCTGTGTCCCTGAAAACAAAGATTTTAGCAAAATAATCCAAACAAAATATTCCCTGGTAATCTTTTCCTCACAAAGGTACATTAAAAATATCTTTGCACTTGCCTAGCATTGTGGAGGAAGGAGAAAGAAGTGAGATGTCATCCCACTAAAAGACAAACAAATGTCCTGTATATGTCTATTTCTTGCCAAACTGTGAAACTCAGACAAGCTGTTACTGTTTTCAAAGAGGCTTTGTACCTGCCAAAGATCTACTCAGATCATCCTAAAATTAAGCCAGGGTGACAGATCATGTCTATACAAAGAGCATAACACTTAAGATGATATGCCTTGCGCTCCAGTACAACATAAACAGGCCTAAGTGAAGTGTCTTAGTACAATGGAAAAAATAAGATTATGCCATTAGAAGGAACAGCTGTATGTGTAACCAAAGTAATTCAGATTATGTAGTCTACTTCTGTTTAAGACAGAGTAAAGACAAGCAACCTTGATTTTAACAGAACTACTTGGAAAAATAAAGGACGACTCAGTCTGAATAGAAGTGAAGAAATCCGGTCCTACAATGTGAAACTAAATAAAACCAATCTTTCTCCCCTGAATACAGGAACTGAAAGAGTCTGATCTTGAAAACAACTATTTTTCTGTACTCATAGGCTGTGTCAAATCATTTTCTAGTGGTAGGCAGATTAAATTCCAGCTATGTTAAGGGATACTTGAAAGAGTAGAAACATTTGAAGTGAAATATTTAAAGTTAGATCCAGGAGGGTCAGGACTAATTTGTGAATCATCAAAAGGCCCAAAGGCAACCTGCATATAAGTGCTCAATTTTGTGCTTTAGTTTGTCATCATCATAAAAATTGATTCTTCCATGCTGTGTGACTAATAGTTATAGGCAAGACTTACTGGTGGAATGAGGGTTATAATAAAAGCTTTTGTCTGCCTAGGTAAGATAAGGTTCATGCACAAATTTACTGTGTTCTCACTACTCTGTAGTAACTCTCCACAGAGTCTCTTTATTGGTGGGATGTATTGCACATATAAAAGTACATATCTTGCTTAAGCTTACTGGTGTAGACTCACTTGAGAATCAATCTGCATCTAATAAATCTGCATCTAATCTAACTATTTCACATCAAAGCATTTTCAGACGTGCCCAGTCTAGGTGCTAAGTTTTGCTTATTGATGGATTATTTTGGGTTTGCATGGGAGTGACTGGAAAGAGATTTTTGGCCAAAGATTACTTATTATAAAGATAAAATTTTGCCAACCACAGAGATACAGAAGATACAGCCTGAAAATTAGAGAATTAGATTTATATAAAAATGTCCAATGAAATAAAAAGTAAAATATAATGTAATTTACTAGGATAGCGACAGAGAAAAATACAGAAGTTGTAAGAGAGAATAAAAGTGAGACATGAAGGAATTCTGGCCAAAAATGGCTTTTATTTTAAGGATGCAATCACCTTACATAAATAAGCGTGGCTTCCTAGACAGGGGTCAGTCTTCATTCGTGCCACTGTCACAAAGGTGAGGACATGATTTCCCTAGGGAAGGCACTGCAAATGACAGCAGAAAAAACCCCGTGAAAAATCATTATAAAATGTGCAAGCACT
Organism: Aleadryas rufinucha; assembly: GCA_013397815.1. Taxonomy (NCBI): domain Eukaryota; kingdom Metazoa; phylum Chordata; class Aves; order Passeriformes; genus Aleadryas; species Aleadryas rufinucha. Next base: position 187,414 of record VZTH01003007.1, on the reverse strand, counting down.
GCACTATCTTGCACTGTGATTTAACCCATTCCTGTACACCCAACAATAAGCCATGCTGCTTTGAAGTATTCTTGCTCTCTTTTGTCTTTTTGATACAAACCATACTACAAGCCAGCAGGTACGGTGGGCCAAAGGGATTTTCTTTGAGCCACATCTCATGACTTTGTGGTTAAATATGAGGATTGTACAGAATCTTGATGCTACAGGGCTGGCTGCCATTTATTGCACTAATTTCTTCTTCCTCTTCTTTTTTCCCTTCACCCCTGCTGTGAGCACTAGTGGAAGAGGCACAAAGCAGAGCAGTGCAGAAAGGCCCCACTGTGCTCCTTCTTCTGGAGACATGTGTTAGCTCTCCAGTGAGTATTCCGGAGCTTGCTGTTTGAAAGTCAGGCTTCTCTGTGGCATGCTGAGTGCTCTTATCCACTACCCAGGACATGCCTTGAGTCAGCTGGAATGAAAAATATGCTTGTTGGGAGTTGCAAGAAGACTGTGTCAACATTTCAGGGTTTATCATTTAGCTCTCCAGTTAATGTTCTTTTATAGAAATTCTTCAGTTCTCTTCTACTATGATTTGGTGCTGAATGCTGGGAAAAAAAATTGAGTGCTGATGCTCCATGCTAGGCTGATAGCACATGTCACAAGACACAGATTCAAAGCCTCTTAGATGTGACTCTTTCACTGGACTGCCTGAACCTCTGGAGGATGATGGTGCTGTGATTTCATGTTCAGGTTTGAAGAGATTTGCTTTCCTCTCTTATTATTCCTGTCTGCTTATTGCCTGTCCTCATAATTGTACCTGGCACTTGATTGAAACGGAAGAAGATGAGCAGCCAGATGTTTCAGTCTCTGTCATGCCTTGAGGGCTATTTAAAGCCTCACTCACATTTTAAGCCCTCCTGCACTCATTTTACACAGCAAAAATTCACCACAGATGGCGTAATTGGAATCAGGTCCCTGAGGTCTTTATGCTGGTGGGGTGACTCAGGAAAGTACGAAGCCCCTGTGGCAGCTTTTGTAGGTAGAGGGACTTCTGAGTACTTGTTGCCTCTCTCAAGGGTGGGGTTGTCCCCACCAGTGGCCATGCCCACTGGAGAGGTCTCTTGGATAGGCATTTCCTTACCTTGCCCCTCCTCACCTTTCCCCCATGTCCACAGACATGATCTCCTATGTAGTGGCGTGGGGCTTGGTGAGAAGATGGAGATGCAGTTTTCAGGGGCACAGTTGGGGAGAAGGTCTGCAGAGCTGCCCCTTTAGGGTTGGGTGGTGGTTGGACAGCTGAAAGCTCCACCTTAAAGGCTCCTGCCTTAAAAGTGCTGCCATTAACTAGCACTGCCTTGTGTTATGTCTGTACTCTCATAAGCATCATGGCCCCTGTACCCCAGTTTTCAATGGCGCTGAATATGCTCAGGTAACCAATTCATTCTCACAAGTCATGGGGCATGTTTTCTCACACTTTTCCAGCCTGTGTTTGCACCTGTCAGAAGATCTGAATTGTGATACGGCATTTGGGAAAATGCTATTTGCAGAGCAGAAGTTATTTACCCAGCACTGGAATATTTTGCTTGACTGAGGCAGTCTTTGATCTTTTGTTCTGGGGCTTTAAGAGTCGCACATCCAGTCTCCAGCAGATTGGTAGCCGGAGCCTTTTGTAGGTAATCTCCTTTAAAAGCCAAGTCACTTTGGCTACCTTAAGGTCTGAATATTTCTCGTTAATAAATTACATGATTTTCTGGGAAGTGGATTCCCATTTTAATCTGCATTTGAGCATCCACTTTGCAAATCCATTTAAGCAGCTTGAATTATTTGGCAAGGCACTGGAACCCCAAAGTGTGAGGTAGCTTTTCCAAGGAAGATTTTTCACTTATGCAAATTTGGATTTCAAATACTGCCAGCAGAAAAGCAGAACAAAGAAGAAGGAACTCAACCACCTGAACAGGGATTTCTCATTACACCTGGTTGGCTTTGTTTTTCAGATTGTGAATGAACCACCAAATGAATGCACAGAAACACTTCCACACTTGTAGTCACCTACTGTATAATGAATATACCATAATTCATTTAGAAAAATGAAAATACTGGAGGGCCCCAGGCAGCCAATTAAAAATTTTTCTTAAGTTCAGATAATGCCTCAAGATCTATTTTTATACCTGCTGACAAATTAAGTCTATACTTTTTTCCTTCCTGAATATAATTCTTGCACAGTTAAGCACAGAGTAACTTTCCATTTGCTCTGATGTTTTACTGTTTTATGAGTTAAAATACAGCAATTCACAAAGAAATGGACCAACAAGACAGGTAGCTAGGTAGGTGCATTATTCTTCTGCAGTCAGATGCCTCATGAATCACTGCCCTTGTAACAATTTTAATTAACTTAATATATTTCCCATCAGGAATTTAAAACAAACAACCATCTCAGAGGGAGTTATTGACTTTGTGCACCTCTCACAAACAGCAATATGCATGCAGGAGAAGGAAGAGTTTAGAGAAACTGCTTCAAGAAGCATTGTGTCTCTAGAGCTGCCTCTTTCACAGCTCCCTTTCTACCTCCATCTCCTGCTTATGCAGCATTACTAATTTACCTTGACAATTGACACTCGTCATGTTTCCAGCAACAAAATCTGTAGTGACCCAGTGACTTCGCGTTTCTGTGTTTGCAGGGAGAGCAAAGGGAATTGTGCTGTGTGCTTCTGCCTGACCCTCATTATGTATTGCATCTGTTCTGGCTGGGTGCTGCAAGAAGTGCTAATTCCTCTCTTGCCATCTGCCTCAAATTGTCATAGTCCTTCAAACCTGCAGATGCATTTTGTGTTGTTCCGTACAATTTATGCACTTAATTGGGACTCTGAGAATCTTTTGGGTTGCATGTCCTGATTTTAAGGCAGAAGGTGATGCAAGAGGGTGTGCAGCCTCTCACCTGTCCTATGGGTGTCTGGGTTCCAAGTCCTTCTGATGTCTCTTGGGTGGGAGAGAGGCTCTGGGTGTGTGCTGTGCATGGCATGGGGTCCTGCTCATGGAGGGGCACAGAGGGACAGCACATGCTGGAGTCCTGAAGCCATCCCATGTCACCTGGCAGCTGAGCAACACCACCAGTCCTCTACTGCCACCTTTGTACTTTTTAAAATAAGCTCAGGAACAGGAACCTGGCCTTTTATCTCTGCTCTGGGAGGTTGTCCCAGGGCTTAGGCTTGAGGAAAGGGTGAGAGAAAGAGGAGGAGAAATCCCTCTGCTTCAAAATTCAGCTTTAATTACTGCCTGTCTCCTGCATGGCTTCCGCCCCCATGGCTGGCATGGGCTTCAAACAAGGGCTGTGGTTGAAACCTCCAAAGTTAAATCAACATTGCCAGTAAGTGGGAAGCCCTGGTGAGAGCAGCTCCCATGCTGATGGCAGTGGAGGGGTATATGAGCAAGCAGCCCATCCATCCATCCATCCATCCATCCATCCATCCATCCATCCATCCATCCATCTCTCCTTGCTGTCACCACCAACTGCCTTTGGGAACTCACTGCTTCTAGCCCAGCCTTTCAGTGAAGGCACCATGGAGAAACAGCCAGCAGCAAACAGAGAGTATTTTTATTTTACATCGTCTCAGGAGGATCTCCTTCAGCACTGGACACCACTGCAGGGCCAGGTTGTCAGCAGCTCGATGGGACACAGACACGGCACAGGGAGGCCTGATCTGCCTTAGTCTGTCCCAGGAGAAATCCCATTTATCTTCTCTCTGGCCTGCTCTGACACACAGGGTCTGACCTTACCTGGCACCTGCTTATCTTGGCAGCTGCCACCAGCATGGGAGTGCCCCGAGGCCACAGTACCTGGGCAAGGGGTGGGGGAAAGGCAACGCTACAGAAAGTGACTGTAAACCTTTCTGTGGACACTCTCTCTGACCTGGGAAATCCCTGAGCTACAAACTCTTGTTACAGGATAAGGCTATGTTTTCTGCACAAATATATGAGAATGTTTTGTCTGGAGTCATACTAGTCTGCCAGCATTCTCCTTTGGCCCATCTCACAGAGTCCTGGGCTGGATGATCTTCTCATCCTGACTTGGCTAGGGATAGCAATCTGCTCTGCACCTGGCAAAGCAAATAATAGCTAATGAGCTCACTGCAGACATTAAATATTTCAGAAGGTATTTAAAAAAAATTGTATTTGTTTATATATATAAAAAAAATTCTAATTCAGTTTGCTTCCAAAGGAAATGAAAGCAACTGCACGGACTTTACATAGGGACATCTGAGAGAATGGATTTGTGGGCTACAAATTTGTAGATGGGTTTTTATTGCTTTTATCAGTTAGGTTACAAATAAAAGCTTTGACATGGGTAAATGCAGTCATGCATGTGTAAAATTAGTGAGAAAATTCTCAAAAATCCAGTAATTGACAAATGCACTAGGTCACACATGTATAGCTGAGTTAGTACAGTATACATTATATTAAACATATTGAATTACCTAATTTCAAAAAGACCAACAGACACGTGGTTGTCTGGGTTTTTTCTCATGGGGAATGGGTGGGAGGTGTCAGGGTGTGCTCCTCTGAAGGATACAAGGGCAAGAGGTGTCCTCCATGGGGGAGTGGCTCCCTGTCACCAGGACTGTGTTATTTACTGTCACAGGAACCACTGGGCATGGAGAGAGGCATGGATAGCCCTCTGTGGGACATGGTGGCATGGACACCACCCAGCACAGCCCAGCAGAGCTGCTGCCATTGCCCCTGCCAAGCTGTCCAGCTGAACATCAGGAGGCTTTTCCCCCTTCCCTCTGGGAATAATTAAGATTTTTCCTAAAGCAGGCCTGGTGAGGAAGTGGGTTTGCCACAGGTCATTTGGAAACATTTGCTAATGACCTCCTTGGTTCCAGTGCTGAATGCTAATTTACATGATGAATTTCACTCAATGGCTGTGCTTTCTGCCAGAAATGCTGACTCAAGATGCCATGAGGTGAAGCTGTTGGAGCTAGCAGAGATATTTAGTAAATCTGCTAAAGGCTGCACTAATCAGGAAAGAAAGGGATAAAAATTCTGATTAGAAGTGACATCATTTTACTTAATGTAATTTCTAAAATGCTTTTAAGGACAGCATCACACTGAAGCTTCATATAGTATCTGCATCTTAAAGCTAAGCTGTTAAAAAAGCCTTGCATATAATATCCAGATCTAATCTTACCCTGCCAGCCAGCAAGTTTCCAGGAAAAGGAGTGGGGATCTGTAATTTAATAGCATTCAGTATAATGTGCAACTGATGCCAAGAGAAGAAAATGTGGAATTAGCTGTACTAACTTTGAAGGGCCTGAAACAAAGGGGGAGTATGCATGAATAGCTGGAGATTCCTCAGATAATAGTAATGCCATAAATTTAGAATATTATAACATACTTTGTAAAGCAAAGTAATTTCATATTCCAAGTAGAGAGCAAATATAAAGAGCTTTCCTAAAGCGTGCTGTAGATTAATGAATTTCAAATAGGAACATCAAAGTAAATCTAACAATAACACTGCCACAAATAAAAAGTATGATGGGAAGCAGTTAAAATATAAAGACAAAGGGCCAATTTTTTCTCTCATTATCCTGGTGTAAATCCAGTGTAACTTCGTAAATCTCCTCTGCGACTCTGGGTCTAGAGATGGGAGTGACAAAGAACAGAATTTGATTCACGCTTACATTAAAAGAATATAGAGCTAGGAAAGAAAAAGCCTGAGGGTTTTTAGGAGATGAGAGATCTTGAAAGCAGGGAGAGGAATGCTCTGGAGGAAATGCTTAGAAAGGCAGAGCTGTCTTTTGCTACAGTGTGGTGTTATACCAGCTACAGAATCCCCATCCACATCCTGGCAAATGCTGATCTGCAAAGCACAGGAGGAGTTGCTCCAAAACCCAGTGGATCAAAAGGCACCTGAGGAGATGGACAACTTGTGTGGGGCTTGGAAACATAGGGAACTGGGGGAGAATGTAAAGCACCCTTATGAACATGGCTTTGCTCCTAGAGAAGGAAGAGGAGGGACCCCCAAGACAGCTCTGCCCTGGGTCATCTCTGTGCATGCTGCTGATGCCAGCGTGCAGAGCTGGAGGTGGAGGGGGCTCGGGCTGGCTGTGGTGCAAAGCCATGGGGGGCAGCCGTGGTGCACAGCCCCTCTCACTGGGGCAGCCCCATGGGTGATGGAACTGCAGCCATGTTGGGGGCGAGTGCAGTGACCTCCAGGCTGGGATTTACACACCAAGGGAAGCAGACAGGGGAGGTTACCCTACCTGTCGTGACCAAGGCACCTTCTGTTTCCTGTGTCAACCACTTTGAACAAGCTGCAGCTTTGCCCTGAGGTGGCTGAGCAAATGGATGATCTCCCTCTGCTACAGGGATCATATATATGTTGATATACTACTACAAATCTACAGGTCTGATTTGAGGGGAATCACTGGGTCATATGCCACCACTGCTGCCTCCAAGACTCCCGCCTCTCCCCAGGCAGTGGAAAGGAAATGAAGGAGGTAGTTTTTGCATCCCCGGAGTCATCAGTAATGCATGAGACACCTGAACATTTAATCTGAAATGAATAAATATGCACATGCATCTACTTACTGGGGTGACTTAGCAAATGCATTCAGACATTAAGATACTGAAGCCTGCACACACTGAATATAACTAAATATTTTTGCTGGAAGCTGTTCAATTGTTACCATCAGGGAAAGCATGGTTAAGGTTCACATGTCCTCTCCTTTGTGTTAGCTTTATTCTCCCTTCTAGTGCCTCTGCCTTAACAAGCACGTATACATATATATAAAAAAGAAGGCTGGGTAATGATGGGACTTGGCATGACATGCTATTTGGGTTCTGCAGCAATCTACTGAAGTGCCACTTGCCAGGTTGCTATTCAACCTGAAGAGATCAGGCAGTCAGTGTATCACATAGCAAAGGATTGCTAAAAAATAGAGAGGACTTGTGTCAGACTCAGAGGAAGTATTGATTGAAGCCAGAAGCGGAGTTAGTGCTTCCTTCAGTGTTTCTAATCTGTCTAAATGACCCGCACAAAGAAGCCAGCTGCAGACTTCTTACATTTACTCTTACCTGTAAGTGAAGAGCAGGCAGCAAAAAAAAAATCAAAGGGATGTCAGATGTGCTGTGAAACTGGGTCACTGCACAGCAAATGGAATTTTATGTGAAAATATAAAGAAAATGGTGGGTAAAAACATGAAATACAGTAAGCTAATGAGAACAGCTCACCAAGCAAAGCCTTTGGAGCAGCAGTTGCCTGGTTTACCAAAAGAACTGAACATTTGAGAAATCAGTTTCCAGGAAATAAATCAAAACCCGAGACGCTGCTAAGATATCTGGCTACAGCAGTGGAGTCTTCAGTGCAGGAGCATTGTTTTCATCATATGGGCTATGGTCAGGGAGCGGATGAGCAGGATATGGCACCTGCTCAGATTTCCTCAGATTTCCTCATTTTCAGCTGTTGTAGCCAGTCTTCTGAAGGTGAAGAAAACTGAATTTAGTCCTTTTTCTGGGGAGAGCTGCAGAAGCTTGTGTCCATTAAGGCAAGGGGAAAGGACCCTGTGAGGCCCTGGGAGAAATCCCGTTACAAAGGCAGTGGGGAATTTTAAAACATCCGTTTTAAAATTTCTGGTAATATCCAGTGTAGCACTTTATCTGACAAAGAGCTCTTTGTTAAAAGCTGTCAGCTGCTCCAGGGGACTGGGAGGAGGAAGTGGGGCAGATCTGGAGCAGGCGGATTTCCCTGGTACACAGTGGGAGGTTTGGGGATGCTGCATGCACTCCCTGATATGAATAGGCAGTTGCAGGTCAAGAAGTTCTTTGGGATTTGACTGAGGAATGTCAGATGGAAAACTGGGGAAATTAATTTTAAATGGAAAACTGTGAAAACTTATTTTTTCTCCTTCTTATTTCCAGGTCATGGCATTTAAGTTCAGGAGTAACTCCAGGACATTTCTTCCAAGTGGGTGGAACACTGCATGCCAAGTTTCAGCAGTAATGGGGCGGATGAGCTGGGAACACACCTGCACATTCCTCTTCTTTAGTCCAGTGCCAGAGGACTTCTGGGGTGGGATATAGTGTTGGGCTAGAGCGTGGTGAGGATGGTAAAAGTAAGAATCTCTATGACCTAAAGTGGTAGTAGCCCCCCAACAGGCAGAGAATGGAAGGAGAGGTGGTGTGTACCAGGTGTCTTCAACACAAAACCAGGTCTCTGTGCACATATAAACAGAATAAAGCGTATTTTCAGTTGGCATTCCAAGCTAAAGCCATCGAGGTAGAAACACACTGGTGTTACTCGGTAAATCATAAGCTGCCTTCTTGGAGGAAATAGAGCGTTAAATAGAAAAGCTAGGGGAACTCTGATGAACCAAATGGCCTAGGCTTGTTCCATCATTTTTTATTAATTGCACCAGGTGGCTCATTTTGTGTCTCTTAGAGTAGATCTGAAGGCTCTGCTCTTTCTCTGAATTGTCACTTGGGCTTTGATTACTGGAAGGCTAAGGTGATGGTGACAAACTATCCTTCTCGTGTGTTCTCTGGTAGAGAGGTTTAGAAGGAGAAGAAGGACCACCATGTGGATACACAATATGCAGAAGCCACCAGAATGATGTACAAATGGAGGCTCAAGGGGACACGGGGTTTACTGCCCTACAGGAACAGAGTGAGGCCACTGGGGTGAAAACCAGCTCCTCTGATAAACCACTGGGCCAGAAATTGCTCTCCGCTGCTGCCTTTTTCTGTATTGCATCATCCTGAGGGCAAAATGGTTTTCAGATAGATTCTTACCCAGATATGGAGGTAAGTGGGTGGGGGATGGACAGCAAATGCCCTTCTGCAGCAAACCTGAGCTCAGAACTCCCCTTGTCTTTATTTTAAGAGGCTTTTTGGCATCAATTGTAGGTGAACAAGTTTTTCTTCAGCCTTCAGCTTCTTTGTTACGCTCGCCTCAGATGCTGCTGAGCCACCACAGCGATGACAGTTTGTCCTTTAAATGGAGGATGTCAGTTGCCAATGCAGAGTATTGATTTCTGCTGATTGCTGATGAGTAGGTGGAACTGTAACTTTGCGTGGAGAAATTGAGCTGATTCAGGCAATTGGAAGTGTTACTCAGGCCGGTGGAAATTTCCTAGCTAGCATTTATCTGTGAGCTTCTTTGGTACAGGCAATTCCCCAGGGAAAAAATCTCACCCTCTCTTTGCCTTGGTCTCTGGAGCAGCTTTGCATGAGACTGGTACCTCACCCTAGCCTAGGGCAGGGAATTCAAAGGAGGGGATCAGCCCTCACATCAGAATATGAAACTACGTGACACATTCATATTTTTAAAGCAACTGCTTCTGATCTGTTGGAAGTTCATCTGCCTTCAGAGTAGTATTTACATGGATAATGTAATGCACCTCCAAGGGTAGGCAAGGAGACACCTCCCATTCAGCCTGATTTTCATGGATATTGTATCTGCACCAAAAGTTAGCTTTAAATCCCAACTCCTGATCTGTGTGGAGTAATTTCTGACTGATCTTGAAAATACCTCTTCACCCTTTGCTGGAATAGAACTCAACTGTACCAAAAAAAAAAGTAAAAAAAGAAAAGACTGCTTAATGCAAGATGGAAACAGGACAAGAAATCCCTCTATATGAGTTCTAAGCAGTGGATCCTCTGTCATCCCTTGAGATTTATTCAGCTAAATTCTGATATTTTGATGTATCTCCTCTGTGCTTTGATATATTTTTCTCCCTGTCAGCAAGTCACATCTTAAGCAATGCAGATTCTTTGCAATTAACCAGCATTTTGAAGAGTCAGTTTCCCCCCTCCTTCCCTCTCTGCAGTCTTCATCTGGTATTATGCTTGCAAAGTCAGTGGCAACTGGAAAACTAATCCTGTTAACCTCACTGTAGGATTTCTGAATTAACTTTCTAAAAAGGAGAAGAATCTTACTTCTCACTGCTTGTTGAGACTTCAGAATTACTCCCTTCCCTTGAGCCATACTGCTTTCATATCCCCATAATGGATGCTGTATAAAACTTAAGACAGGTATTAATGTTAACAATGTTAGTCAGAAATCATATTAGGATGTCAGTATGGTCATGTGGGATAAGACTAGTGCTCTAGCTGATCAGGATCCACCTTCACCTGCTCTAAAAGAACTTTTAAATTGATTATCTGGGCAACTTGATCTAGTGGGAGGTGTCCCTGCCCACAGCAGTGGGGCTTGGGACCAGATGATCTTTAAGGGCCGTTTCAACCTCTTAACTTTCTATGGTTCTATGATAACCATCAAATTTTTCTCCTCTTCAACCTGATAACAAAAATGAAGGGTGAGCTGACACCAAACTGATTTTTCAGTTCTCTTCTGATGGGGTGGACAGCTCAAAAAGGTGTCCTCTGTTTAGTCTAGGGATTTTTCCACACAGCTGTGTTCTTCTGTGTCTTGTGTGGAAAAAAATTAAGTTAGACAAGAAAGCTTGTTTGGATTAATTTAGAAATAATATCTATTTTTTATAAAGGACCTTCTTTCAGCTCATTTTGTGGCTTGGTTTACTAAGTTTTAAGGAGGCAAGATGACTTTGCCAAGAGCACACAGGGCCCTGATGTGTCAGCTTTGATGAGCTCTCTGGTCCTGGTGGGTGTAGAGGTGTTATGGATGCTTCAGGCTGTGAAAGAGCATCTGAGCTGCCTCTCTGTGCTGAGAAGGCAGGGTTGCCTGTAGAAAAACTCTGTCTCAACATGCTGCAGCTTTCTCCTTTGTTTTATCCAAAGGTGAGAAATATTTATGAGTCACATGTCTCATAGCATGGCAGATGTTTAGCCAAGGGATGCGTGACCTCGCGCAGCAAGCACGTTGTTGCTGGACTGATACCTCTGTGTCTGCAGCCTCGTATCTGTGGCAGGAGTGAAGGAATGCAAGGTGGCTTGTAAATAAATTACATCATTTAGAGGGTATGAAAGCCAGCTGAAAATATTTTGTGTTCATTTCCTGGAGGCTCCTAGATGTGCAGGATAGATGTGCAGGGGCCTAGTTGTTGTTGTAGTTGTTGCTGCAGGGCCTTAAGTTCACTGATAACATATGTTAAGTTTGACTTACAAGGAGATGCACCAAAGGGGGTTGGCAGTGTGAAACTGTAATTAAGCCTCCACAGAATTTGGGCTTTTGGGGCATGTAAGTTAACACAGGGAAAACTTGGTTTGACTTTAATGGAAAAATACCTACAATGAACAAAGAAAAGCTTGTAGTTGGTTCATCAGAAACCTCTGCATTGTGGAGCTTCTTAGGTTTATTTATGTGTTTTGAAATCAAGGGTTTACCAGCTGAGATAGGCTGCTCAGGCAGTGGCAGCATTCAGCATTCATGGAGAAGATGGATTTGCTCTTGAACACCTTCCATACCTAAATACCATTCAGCTCTTACATGAAGGACAAGGGGGACCTGGATCACCAAATCCAGCCCTTGGACATCACAAGCAGCCATATGGTGGGATAGCACTGGCACCAGTGGAACCTGTTCTCTTACCATCACTCCAGCATTCCTCAGCAGCATTGGTTCCTCAGCATGGCACCGGAGGGGAAAGCACCCACCATGCAGAGAGCTTTCTAGGGCAGGACAGCTGCTCACTGGGACCCAGATGCATCCCTGCTGCTCTCTCCAGCCCACCTACCCTGCCAGGTAGTGCAGGAGTCTGGGGCAGAGCCCTGGAGCATGGTAACCACTCACAGCCAGAAAAGAGAAAGAGTTTAAATTACTGAATCACACCAAATGCTCCAATTCATGTGCAAGGGAGATGTGGGGAAAGAGCTTGCTCTTGCCATCAGATATACCATCTGCCCTTAATAACCTATGATAACTCATTTTTTATGCTCTTCTGTATGTAGCATGGCACTGGGAAACTATCACGGATCTGATGTTGATACACAGATAGCAAGCTAGTTAATCACAGCATTCAGATGGCTCTGAGCCTGCCTTGCTGTTTGGCAGAGATAAATTAGGGCAGGGGAGTGATACAAAACAATATTTTAACATTATTAAAACCTGATCCCACATTTCAGAAGTTATTCTACCAATTACAATTCTGATAGAAGGTGGAAGTCTGTTTTCCATTCTTTGTATAGAATATACATGCATCATGAGTAATTGACACTGCTGGCAGTTTTTCTATTAATAAAGCTACTATATATCAATAGAAGTGATTAATAGGTGCTTTGCCCTCAAATTACATTAGATCATTCAGAGCAGGGCATATAGATCCTTCCCCTGTATCTCCAGGAAAGAAAAACAGCCTGGTCTCTTGAAAGAGGATGCAGCAGTTCAGGGCGATGCAGCTTGTGGGGCTGCTGGGCACCTGAACCTTCAGGAGAGGTTGCAGCAGATCTTGCATCTGCAGCTCTGTCATTGGTGTCTTTGCAAACTTCCTTGCAAAATTTTCTGGGAAAACTTTGTGTCTTTGTGGCCCCCCAATCTTGTGGGTGAAGTGGCAGAATGAGCTTGTAGAGAAGCTTGTTGGAGTCTGAGTTGTACTTTTTAAGAAAAAACACTGCTACATGACTGGTTCAGTCAAAGTCCCCTGCACAACCCTTTGCAAACTGCTTTGCCCAGAGGGTTTTGTGACAAAGGTCACAAAAGGAAACCCTTTTCATGACCATGTTATGCACTGATGATGTATGCTTTAGTAAAGAAATCTTCTGGGAAATCTTTGGTTTCTTTCAATAGCAACCATACTAAATATTGATATTTTGGACATTCAGAGAAGGTTCCTCACTGCAACTAATTCAGCATTCAAGCACAAAACCAGTGTATCTTCAAAGTCTCACAAGCACACCTAAAATTCCAAACACATGGCCAAGACCCAGATAGACATCAGGTAAGAGCCATTCATAGTCTTCATTGCATTTAGGCTTTGAGCTGGCCTTCTGTGTGACGTGACCTGCCTGAAGAGTGTATGGGAATTCAAAGGATGCAGCTGCATATCTGTATTAAATTGTTTTTTTATCAGGGTGCCAGTACAAAAGCTACCATATCTCAACATATTCAATTCTTTACTTTCCTGATTCTCAAAGCATTGGCTCTGAAAAGGGCTTGATTGTTCCAGCAGAGTTGGTGGAAGGCATTGTGGTCTAATCCCACTGGATGAAGGGACTTGCTTCTTCCTCGTCTAAGAAGCAAGGGGACCTAGTAGTGAAAGAGCTTTTATGAGCTTTTGGATGATGCTGGGATGAATTAGCTTTTGCCTTTTGTAGCATATACCTTGTCATGTGTTTGTGAAGAGAATTGCGTATCTGGAAGAACCACTAGTTTGAAGGATAAAGCTCTTCTGAGCAGGAGCCAGGGGCACCGGCAGAGCCACTTTCACAACAGTACTGTCCTGCCTTCTCATCTCCACAGCCCGTCAGTCAGAAAGAAAAGCTGGTCCCAGGTGCAGCCTGTGTTTACTTCTGTACCTGCTCATGGCATTGAGGTACCTTGTTTGGTTCCCTGAGGACCATGATATTCTGATGCACCCCAGGGCATTGCCATGGAGAGAAGAGCACATGCAGAGCTGACTAGAGTGCGAGAGGCGGCTTGGGACCTATGGTACCTTGTTGTTTAACCCACACCCCAGGTAGCCATTATAAACCCTGAGCTGTGTTCTCAGTCTGGCAAGCATCAGGCCGTTTTTACTTTAGCACTGGATTTCAAAGCATTTAAAAATACCTAAGCATAAACTCATGACCTCGGAGAGGTTTTTTTTAAAGCTTACGACATTGCAGTTTTGGGAGTTGGCCCAAAAATCTCTCCAAGGCAAGACCAGAATAGCATCCTTATAAACACATGTGAATTGGAAGGGATTATAAGGATTAATGAATGCTCATAGCTCTCCTTAGGTAGACACTGACTTGAAAACCTGAACCAAACCACAGTTTTAAAAGTGAATGTTTCTGAAAACTTAATGTTACCTTCCAAACAGCATCCCCTCCAGTGCTGTTGTTCATTAGTTGATAATCTCCTGTAAATCTTTATGCTTAGGAACACTTCTCTGTGAGAGCCCTAACCACAGTCCTTCCTAGTTTTAATAGCAGCTGTGCCATTGGTGTCAGCTGGCTTTGGGTCAGGCTCTAAATGCATATAATACTGAATTATGTGGCAACTGTGTATTTTCCATTGAACTCAGCAACAACAAAGCAGTCTCCCACTGCGTGTTGGAGAAAAGTGGGCTTCACAGAAAAGTAAGTGAGGAAAAGCCTCCCAACAGTATTTGTGTAATTGTTGGCCACCACTGCTGTTACTTTCATTATAGGAAATGTTTCCTTAAAATTGCTATGCTGCTGGTGTCGCCCATTCTCCGGTCACTGCCTGACAATATTAATAAGGCAGTGACAAAGTTGTGTCAGAAAGTTCCAGCTCTGACTTTATTTACCCTTGAGGGCAGATACAATCTCAGGAGGAGCTTTGAATCCTATTATGGCAAACCGTGGCTGCAGTAGCAGGCTGATGAGATAGAGAAGCCCACACTTCCTTGTCTGGAAGCATTATTAATAATGTTTCTGAGGATTGTTCAGTTATTTTTTTAGTTTTTCCTCAAATGTAAGGCCACCTGCGGTATGTATTTAATATAAATACTCTGCTTGGGATGTCCTTCATAGTGTGTAAGAGAGATTACTGTAAATGATTGGAAGGGGTTACTTCTATCTCCGGACCCAAAGAAAACCTGTAACTCCAAGGTTCACAGGCCAGGAATGCAGCAGGTTTGTTACCTAAGGTCACCCCAACATGAGGCAGGGAATGCTGACTTTGCTCTACTTCTGATGTGAGTGGAAGCTGCTTGCATCAAACTGCAGTAATGGCTGCTGGGACCTTGGTGGGGCCACAGCAGCCCACTGCTGGACAATGGTGCTTTTGACAAACCAGCAGCAAGGCAGTTGTTTCCAGTGACAGCAGCCCCCACAAAACTGGATAATGAGATTTTTTTCTGTGCAGTCCCCACAAGAGATTTGTTTGCTCAGGAAACAAAGATGCCTAGCAGGACTTTTAAGTCTATAAATGAGACCGCGTCACCCCTCCTCATATTTACAACATGGCTAGCCCTGTCGTCTTTGATAACAACACCAAAAGGACTGTTTGCTTAGAAAACAAGCCCTCATTATTCAGGAAATTACCATTGAAATTTATTTTATTAAATCTCTTCTGTTTGGCTGCCCATGGTGTGGGAGCACTGAAACGTGTACAAAGCAGAAAGACTGCTGAAGTCTAAATCAGACTTTAATAAGGAAATGTCATGTTTCATTTAAAAGATTCTCTTCACCTTCCTTTTTGTGCCATCAAGTGAAAATAAAAGTAGGGCTATAACTACATCACTGCCTCCACTCCACATTAACTGTGAGATCTCTCACATTTCTTTCCACACCTCTTCCACTCTTCCCTAGCTTTGCTGCTTGCTTAGTAGGCTGTCAGGATCCCAGCACTCTCTCAAATAAGCAGATGACTAGTGGTGGTCCTTGTTTATTACAGGGTGACAAGCTCAAGGAACAAATACCTACAACATGGGAAGTTCTGTGCCTCAGGGTATCAGCCTGACGTGGTTGGGTGGAAATGAGGTGGCCTGAGCTTCACCACTCTCTCTGGAGCGTGAAATTGGACGGAGACTGACTTTGACAGATGCTCACCATCTTTGGGATCTTATTGCTGCTCTCAGATCCACCCTGTCACATTGCTGCATTATGCTCTTGCAAACTACTTTCAAGTCTTGCTTCTCCTTAGAGTGCTTGACAAACATTTTGGCCCAAATCCTTCTTTTTATTACCCCTAAGCCTTTCTTTTTTTCTCATTCTTGTATTCTACACCCTTTCTTCCTGACCCTTCATTTTTTGCTTCTTGGCAGTTTTTCCACGTATGTTCTTTCCCATACTTCTTAATTCCTTTTTTGTTTGTATCTTCCTTGGGATCAAACTGGTTGATCCCCAAAGATTTATAGGCCATTCATTTCCTTGGCTTTACCTGGACTCCTAATTTCCAGTTTTGATCCAAACCAAACTTTATGGAACCCCCATAGGGCTCCCAGGGCTTCAGAGGGGCTCTGTGCACCCATTGGCGTGACTTTGGGTAATGGGGACCCAAGACTATAGTTTCTTCAGGCAGGGATTTTTTGTCTCTCAATTCTTGTGCCTGCTAAATTGCTGGACCCCAGGCTAAATGGTGTTGTGTGGTTCCACTGATGATACTTAGGACCTCTAGAGTAGGTTTATTTTTTGAGAGAGCTTGTTTTTGGAGCTGTGAAAAACAGGGCAGTGGGGACAACCAGTGGCTCAGAGATCAGCTCCATCCCTACCCCTCTCTCATTAAGGGATTGCAATTATATTTGGTCTTCAGGAGGCTTTACAGTCATTACTAGAATGGAACACTGATCCTGAAGTTAGTAACAGTGTATGGTTAAGTGGCAATAATATAATTGTAAAACTGAAATGAAACTCCTGTGTCATTGAGTTTAGTCTTCTCTTACCACAGGTCATCACATCATACACAACTTTATCTAAAAGGTAGATATTTTCTTTTGAGATAGCAGATTGCCTTCTTAAATTGGGAAATTACATTACTGAGAATGTTGCATTCATGACAGGATTTTGCCTTTTGAATATGAAGCTGTGGTTGTAAAGGATCTCTCATCCCAGAGACATCGCTGCTACCTCCAAGAGTGGTGGGCCCACCTTCTTCTTTGCCTCAGCTGGCTCATTCTTGGCACCTCTGTTGGGCAGCATAAGCTTCCATAGACTTGCATTGCTAGACATCCTAGGTATGTCATGCAGCTGGAAGCTAACTTGGACAGGAAAAAAAAACCAAAGAAAAAGAATGTTATCTGACTTGATGAGATGAGCCCTACCATGCAGCAATATGAATTCTAGAGCCAGAACCTTGACACAGCTGGAAAGAAGAGCCAGGAGAGTTCCAGAATACCTCTGCTGAGCAGTCTGCATTTATGCCAGGTTAAAGTGACTCTTTGCTGCAGTCTTAAAATTGCTTCTTTTGCTCGCCTTCACAAGAGACAAGAATGAACCAGCTGCACTTCACTATGCTTTATTTGATGAAACCTTTTTCAAGCTTTCATAAAAGTAGGCAGCGTTGTTCTGAGTAAAAGAGAAGCACAGTTTAATGGGAAAAATAAAGGCTGAGCACTTGATGGTTAGAGTGACAGCTATTGGTGTGGGCAGGCGCTCGCTAGATGCTGCACATTTGTCTTTGGCCCAGGCAGCAGGTAGGAGTGCAGAGGTTATGCGACACAAGTGGTTGTTCTCTGAAGTTCTCTGATTATAAAGATCTCTTCATCTGGAATAGCTGGAAAATATATCACTGTAACAAGAATCCATATTCAGCTTAAACTGCTTTAAGCTAGTACACTTAGCAATTTGCCATGCTCCAGCTTTTAATAAACACTTATCAGAAGTATTTCATGGTAATTTTTGATCAGATACATGCAAACATTCAGTAGCGGCATTGAATGAAAATTTCAGAAGCTTTACCACTAAAGCCTCTCAGTGGGTCTGAATTCATCTGCAGGCAGACTGATCAAAATTAAACTGCTATTGGCATCTAAATGTAAAAGATTCAGTTTGTAACTGATCACAGTCCTTTGTAAAGCCAGATGAATGGGAATTATTTTAAAGGCTTTAAACATCTTTTTATTTCTTATCTTGTTTATTAATATTATCTGTGGTAACATGCTCAAGCAAAGTACAGGATTAATCTGACCAATTTATCACTTAGTGCTATGATGTCAATTTATTGTACATAGAAGTCCATGGGTGTGCCAAACAACATATTATTTAGTGAATATAAACTCCATTATTAATCTCCTGGTGTGCACAGCCAAAAGGCTGATCTTCAGGAAACAGTGCAAACCAACAAAGACCACTGCTTCATCAGCACGAAGTATACAGCAGCTAATGCAGCTTCGTAATAATAGACGATCCTAATAATCCTTGAAATGGAATGATCCCAGTAAAGACTGACATCTGTTATGATTATTTGTACTTAAGTAAAAGCACATATTGGACCTGCCATACTTAAAAGGATGAAATCAAAGTTCAGTCTAGAAGTTACTTGCCAATCTAGAGTTTCCTGAAATTAGCACAAAATTAAAAATATGTTTGATCCTGCCTCAGAACAAGGTCTGGATTGTATCTTTGATACCTTCCAACCCAATATGTTATGATTCTGTGGAGTAAGTGTAAAAATATAAAGGAGCAGATGAGCATTTCACCTGGCAGATCAAAAGGGCAGAAAGATAAAGTGACACCAGGCAGTGCTGTCAACAGAAAAACACAAGATACAGGCAAAAGCACTTTCTGTTTTATTGTCCTTTATCTGCTGCTGGAAATTTTTCCTGCTTTGTAGTTCCCTCCTCCTCCATATTTCACATATGCTATACTGATTTGCTGATTTGTAGTTGTGGCACTTTTATTACCCTTAACATCACCCTTGAGTGTAACTCATGCAGGCGTCACTTTCCAAACAAACACAATCATGGAAATGGAATTAATGCAGGGGACAAGTGCTTATTCTCATCTTTGAAGAGCTATGGCTGTTGCATGTCACCTTCGTGGTTTTGAATTATTCTTTCTTGCTTTTTACTTGTGTTCCAAGCAATGTCTTCTGCTTTTTTTTTTTCCCAGATAATGTCTGAGTTTTATGCTTCTTGATTGCAAAGCACCCTGTATTTGTTGGTTTCTCACAGGCGCACAGATGGAAAGTCAAAACACATTCACCTGGTGGTGCCAAGCACAGAACTCATCACTGCTGGATTTAAATGTAATGCTCTTTACAGAAACAAAATGCTGCTACCAGTGCAGCTGATGCATGCAAAGAAAATCAGCTTGTAAACACAGAATTTAAAAACCTATGACACATTTTCCTTTTCTCCCTTTTTCTCTCTGTTAATGTATACTTTTTGTATTTAATGTCTTTACCCGTAGAATTAGTGTTCCTTGTTGCTTTTCTCCCTCATCAGTCCTTCAGTAACAAATACAAGCTGTATTAGTGTAAACCCTATTTGCTGGCTTTGTAAAACAAGAGCTTTTCTCATACACTGTCCCTATGATGACAGTCCTTGGAGTGTAAGAATTCTGTTCTTTCATTTCAAAGTTTTTTTTCTGGCTTCTTTGTGTTGGTGTTGCAGCCCTGTGCCTGTAGCTGCAGTAGGTGCTTTTGTGTCTGCTGCGGAGTTAGTGCTGGTGCTTACTCTGTTGTCTTCTGTTTCTGGTGAAATTGATGGTTTCAGGTCCTCTTTGAGCTACATTAATTACAGAGGGGCATGAAAGCAATGTTAATTGTTTAGCTTCTGACTCCAGTTCTTGTCCTCAGAAATACACTTCTCCCATATTGACTCTGTGGATACAAACATAGGGGTTTTATCCACTGATGGACCGTGCCCTTGCCAGTTCCTGTGACCAGATTTGAGCAGCAGCTCATTCTGCTCAGTCATGTGCTGACAGGTGCAAAACCAGGCTCCTTATTTCGGAGTTGCTTCCTATTGGGTGTGAAACCTGAGCAAATAATTCTCCTTCAAAAGGAAAAGCTTATATTGTTTTCTGCATGTTTACACTCCACTGTGTAGGTATTAATCTCTCTGTTATGGGCAATATTAATAATTGACAGAGGGCAGGAAATGCAAACAGATTTAATCTTAGCATCATACATTTATTTAACAACAACCTATTCATTTTTAATGGCATTATGGATTTTTAAGTAGGGGAAAAAATGTGCATTCTCTCACTGGGGTGTGATTGAGGTCTTACATTCCTACGTGAGAGAAAAAGGTCAGACCTGACCTTGAGGCATTTAAACACAATCTTAAATAGCCATGATAGTATTGAAACCTAATTCTTTTAAAAGTATCTTCAAAGGGAACTGTGATAGGGTGCAATCACTGGAATGTATTTCTTCTAGGTCCCTGAATTACTACCTAAACACATAACAAGCAAGATAGCACCTCAGACAATCTTTATTAAGTGCCTTATTCTTTGAGGGGCATGTCATAGACTGTACCACCATTTACTAGATTTAATGGCTTTCGGGAAACTATACTAGCAAAAACTTCCAAACTAACTCCTAAAGCCAAACACATTGTGAGAGCCTATTTTGTTGTAGACTCTACCCTGCTATTCAGAAATAATCAACCTTGAACCTCTAAGTGCCTCAAATACATTTGTAAATACACGACAGAGAAAGTTTTTCTTATCAGGCTTGAACATCCCTTTTTCTGGGCTAAGTGCTCTCCATCCAAAACTGTTTCACACAAGTCTTTATCACTGGACTCAAGGAGTCCCCATCCAGGGTGGCCCCAGCTTTGCACTAGTACTGGTGTTTGTGAAACTGCATAGCAAACTGAGCCAGGGAGCTGGCCTGGCTGAAAAAAACAAAAACAAAAACAAAACGGAAGAAGGAAAAAAATAAAGGTCATGGGATTCCCTGCATTTGCCCTCTGTGTGGCACACAGATCACTGGAGGTAGAGGAGAGGAACTGCCCTTTGGCTTAAATGACAATTGCTACAAGCTGTCTAATCCCAGCCTCAGGGTACAGCCCTTCAATGATGGCACAGTTTCATTGGTCATTTTAGAACATAAATTCCCTGGTCTGGGCTTGCTAAAATGGCCTGCAGCAGAGCTTCTGCAGTCATGGAGACCTGGTCAAACTGTGCTTGATGGCAGGTCAGCTGGAGGTCACTGTCACGGTGCTCACCAGCAGCAATTGTCTCTAAAAGGGTCACAAAGTCACGTTTAACATCTTTCTAGCTGAGAAGACACCTTACCATTATCTTCAAGATGACCCTAGAGAAGTTCAACCTTTTATCTTGCATTTTAGCTAATTTGTTCATAAAACAGATGTAAAAAACTTTTGCCTACCTCCAATATGAGAGGCATAGCAAGCAATGGTAGCTAGAGGCTTTCTGAGGAAATGCACATTCATTTTATCAGAATCAGATGGCTCAGGTCTTTGATATGAATCACTTGATTTTGGGACATCAATTGCAACCTTCTAACCAAGACAGAAGCTCTAACCAATCTGTCTGCTGCCTGCTGTAGAGAAGGAGTGCTTAGGGGTTTGGCATTGGCATTTCATAATTTTTCAGGAATCAATACTGACATAATTCTAAAGGAGGACAGGAAACAATTTTGAAATCCCAGGAATTTTTGAGAATGGGCAAACATGTTTCTGGATCATAATTCTGAGCAGCCAAAAGCCTGGGGAGGGATAGGAATTTTAAGTGCTGTGAGGGATATAAGTGATAATGAGTGTTAACACACACACACTGGTTTTATTTTCCCCCTCTTGGATTATCTTTGGCCAGGATATATAACAAAAACCCCTACTGCATACTTTGGCATGGAAATATTTGTGTACGTGTGGGCAGAAGCTGAAGTTGCCTGCAGCTGACTATGGGTGGTAGTTTGTGATTATTTTGTGGCGGTTGTCTTAGACAAAGTCCTTTGGCAATCAGGGGCTTTCCCAGCTGGAGGTAGACTGTCAGGGCCAAGATGGGAATTATTCTGTAGTGGCATGCGATACAGATGCTTCCAGCTCAGCTTCACAAGGCCTGTTTCTGCCAAGCTTTACTCCCACTAGGAAGCCTTCCTTGGACTAATTGTTTCATTGAATTTCAAGGAAGAACATTTTCATGCAGGTGAGAGCAGGCTGAGGTGAGGTCTTGTGCCTTCTCTCTGGTTTGGCCAGACGCAGAATAGCGTGATGGCTTCAGGACCTGTAAAATTGCTCTAGTGCCAGGTTGTGTTTGAGTTTAACATGCCTTCTTTCATAGCATACTGACTCAAAGGCCTGCAGTAGGGCTGAGCTTAAGGACATTACTTCAATAATGTGGCTGTAAGGGCTTCCAGATCAGAGCAGATTGTAGTCTGCTCAGCTCATGCTACAAGTAGCAGAGCTCAGGGATATGCATACCAGTCTGGTGGATATGCACTAAACATCTCTCTCTGTTGCAAGATTGGATAAGATTGCATCTAACATCATTGCCTTGGAGGATTTGTACCCCTGCAGTGACAAAATACTTTTACTCAGCCAGGTGAGATCCCACAGAGAATCCTCACAGAGCCCAAAACTAGAAATCCAGCCCTCCTAAACTCCCAGCCACAAATGTCTCCGCCTAAGCAGGATTGTCAGCATAATATGAAAAACAAGATAAAGAACAAATGGAGGCACCTTCTGAATTAGTGGAGAGCTGTCTAACAATAGAGAACTCTCTCTAAAGTCCTGCCATTGTTCCTGAGAAGAATGATTTTGTCCAGTCCCAGTTTTGCTTAAGGACAGATATCAAAGGAAGGAGTGAAAGAAAGATGAGCTATTATAAGCATGAACACTTTCATTTCCCTTTATCCAGAACACTGAAATCTGTAGGAATCTTGTGTATGTATCTGGCAGCAGAATTGCACCTCATCATTTGTGGCTTCTCTGTTGTGGATTTTTTTTTCTCACTTTGAACTCCTCCAGTTCTTTTAAGCTTTTGAATAGATGTGGTGACACAATGGCTTTCCCTGCCCCCTGCCACTGCCATGATCCCTCTAATAATTTTGTCTCCTGAACCCTATCTGTACCCTCAGTCCAAAGTTTAAATCGGGTGTTGACTGGAGCTCTTTCAGCTGTGTTTGGTGGAATTTTACTGCTTTGGAGTCATGTTAAATCTGATATATAGCTCAATCTACACTGCCCACAAAAGGTAATTGTTCAATTTTATTTTTATGATGCTTCAATTTACAGCAGGTAGTTAGATTTTGTATAGGCTTATGCATTTCAGATGGCAAAGCCCCATCATTTTAGTGCAAAAGTTTCACATAGCCACCTGCAGACTGTATTTTGAACAGCCTGGCAACTTTTTCTTCGGGGTTCTGGGACAACTTTGCTACTTCCTGTGGTTTAATATGATGTAGGATTAATTATACCCTGTGGGTAACTCTGCAGCTTTTGTCTTTGTGTCCAAAAAGAATGTTTTAGAGGTGTCCAACCACATGAAGCAGGGGGGAAGCATTTTCTGCGTTATTACTTTGCCATTCTTCAGCAATAGACTGGCCTTTGCTATGTTGTGATGGTTCTGCAGCTTCAGGAACTGTGTGAATTTTTCCTTGTGATGGGCTATTTTGTCTGTCAAAATTGTGTTACTGGGGTTCCAGGTATATTATGAGCCTAAAGAGTAGCCCAGCCAATGAACACCACCACATACCACACTTAATTCAAACAGACAAACCTTATGAGACACTAAAAAGAAAGGAACTTGCTGCCTTTAGTGGGAGGCTTGGATAACAATCACCTAGATTGGATGGCAAAGTGGCAGAAGGCGAAGCAGTTTGGCTTTCACAGGAGACTTCACAATGTTGTTTAATTTAATGGCATTCCATTAAGCAATCAATACTCGAATGAGAGTCTGTGGGGTGTTTCTTGTTATCTTCCCCATACCAAAGTCTCATGTCTTTGTCTAGTGGCCCACTTCAACAGTACACAGGAAGAAGGAACTGTCTGATCTGATCCTGTAAGTGAATTTCATCTAATATTCTCTCACCACAATGGTCAGTGCACCTGAAAATACTTCTGGATGCTTCATATTGGTGCTAAAGGGAAGATCACTTTCAAAACTTTATCAGTTGGGAACATGTGTGTCATACATAATACCTCATGCTTTTTCTTCCCATACCTTGCATGTTGCTGAAAGGTTAACATAAATAATTTATTCAGTGCTAGCTGTTGCTCTTGCCTCTGTATCATTAATAAATTCAATAACCAACAGCTAGAGTGAAGTTTGTGGGCATCCTGCTGTTAATCTTTTGCTACAGTAAAAGCAAGCTGACTATCTTTGATCTCAGTTTCTTAGCCACTTCCCAATGCATGACGAAATGTTACCTCTCATCCCATGACTACTCATTTTTTTTAAGTCTCTAGAGAGCGACTTGGTCAAAAGCTTTTGCAAGTTTAGATAAATGGCCTCTGGTGGTTGCTAAGGGACAGAGTATTTCAGCTCCCATTGTGAAATGTGCAAAATGCAAGAGTATTTGCAGGCCAAGTTTTCTTAGTCCCCCAACCACAGGAGGGGGATTTATCTCAGCTGCCTTTAACTGTCTACATGCCAGCTGCCTAAGATGAGTTAGTTACCTAGGCTGTGTCTTTAGTCACTGTAGAGAGAAAGAAGGACCTCCAAAGAGCAATTAATTTCATCCTAAAGAGGTGTGTTTAGAGGTTTCATTTGCTGAGATGCTGACTTCAATGACAAACCTGGTTTAAGTAGTTTCTGCTCCTGAATTTGCAATTCCCATCCCCTTGGATGTGCTGGTACAGCTGTTGCCAGAACCATGCTAGAAAAGGGAAATGGGATGGATTTTTTTCATTTTTAACCTCACAAGAGAATGTTGTGGAAATTAAGGATATAGTTTTGCAACGCTGCTGAGCTGATTTAATGGATGATTGACACTGAAAGGTGAATGTCTGGGTCATCTTCCCTCTGCCTCTCTGATAGAATGGTCTGGTCCTCCCTCGCTTGTGTTTCCCTCCTCTCTCTGTGTCAGCACAAAGCTTCTGTACTTGCATGATGAACTTGCCAGGGAAACTGTCAAACAGAATACGGGCACTACCAAGCATAGTAATTTCTTTAGATACATTATGACCTTGATTTTGTTGTTGTTGCACCCACTAGAATGATGGCGCTGGTGGTCACAGAAGAGAGTGTGGAGGAGATTGGGCCAGGCCACTTGGTATAGTAATGTGTGTTTTCATGGATACAAAATGACTCATGGATCCAGACCCTTCATAGTCACTGGATGAGAGTTAAGGTTATGTCATGCTTTAAGGCAGGTTGCCCAAGACTGTAGCCAGATATTCAAAACCTGACTGGACACTGTCCTGGACAACTTGGTCTAGCTGGCCCTTATTCAGCAGAGCATTTGGGCTAAATAATTTCGAGAGGTGCCTTCCAACATCAGCAGTACAGGAATAAGAAGTTATTCCTTTATTAGGGACTGCCCTACAAAAAGGCTCTTTTTACACTTGTCGGATGAGTTGTTTAAATCAGGATTAAAAGCACGGTCCCATAAATAGATATAATGGAAGGATTGAGAAGTGGCAAACTGGACCACAAAAGTGTGAAAAATTTGCTTTAGGGTGGTAGGAAATAGAAATCTTATAAACAATTTTTGCTGCTGCAGTCAGCATCTAGTTGAGCAACCTTTATAATAGCCTGGAGAAATTTTGTTCACTCCAGGCACCTCTTTCACTTCACTGATTGAAGGGGGAGGTTTGATGAGTAGCTTAGATTGAGTGGCTAACTTTCAGATAACTAAAGTTTGTCAAGATGAGTGTTACTATAAGCTGCTACTTGTCAGTGCTACTTGAGACCCAGAATGCAGCAGCTGTGAAGGATTGACTAGAGTAGCCTCAGAGGGCTCAGGAAAAACCTTGCATAATATGGTAAAATCATTTCATTCCTGGGCTTGTTTTTTTTGATGTTAATATAACGCTTGGAAAACTTGGCTGATCACTTCACTTTCCTGATTTCCTATCTCAAACTGATTTAAGTGGGGACTCCATTAGGACATCAGAAATGATGTGGTAATTCGGTGTGCTCAGAGCCTCTTTACTTATTTAAAAAGAATTAAGGCAATGAGTGAGCCATCCATTATTTATTGGTAGCTCTTAAGAAAGCACTATGGTAGATGCTGTTGCAAGCAGACATATCATGTGATTGAGAAATTAAAGCCTGTGGGTGACAGTTTGTGCAAATTGTTTCAAACAGTCTTTCAAAAGGAAAATTTTCCAAGCTTTGACAGCTTTGAAAGGATTGCTTTGGAAACTCAGAAAGAGTTGTATGAAGTGGTATTTTCAGATGGCACCAAAAAGCCACATAAATTCCTCTACATCCTAAGATGCCTCGATGCTGTACACCCTTCTTGAATGAGGAAGGCCAGAAGGTAGCTAACCCAGCTGATACATAACCTAGCTTTCATTGGGCCTTCAGGGATGAACTGTATCCCTGATTCAGTAACTAGGAGAGAGCAGGACCTAGAGCTGTACCTTTTACCACCTTCGTGACTTGCTGATCACCAGGTACTTCCTAAAAGCAGAACCTCCTCAAGAGGCTGTGGATGTGGTGAGTCACAGTGAAGAAGGGCTCCAAGAAGAGGTACCCTTTCCTTATCTATATGCCGAGGTCTCAATCCCAGCTTTTCTTGCCTTCTTGCCAAACCAGAGGTTTATTAGAATCTGAGCCACATGTTGCTGTCTAATGACATAAACATACTCACAAATTACCTTTCTTGTGCTTCGTATACTTAATATCAGAGGGAGGTGGAATGTATCATGCATTTGTGCGGTGGAGTCAAACTGATAACCAGTGGCCCTAGAAACAGTGAAAGTTACAAAAATGCTTAGGCTAAAATATTAGGTTGGGGAATCATTATCCTATCTCTGAATGCTTGAAGCATTATGATGGTGTCTGAAATAGATGTCTATGTACACTTTATACTCTACAAGAAGAAGAAGGTACTTCTGGGCTCTGATCCATCTGGCTGATTTTAATCATCTCGCTTTGGGGCAGAAACTCCAGTTTGTGAACCAAAAAGTTTCTGTCATTTGACTGCAAAGGAAGACCAGGTGAGCACATCCACGTGGATCTGAGTCCTCTCTCAGTGTACAGGAACTGCAGCATGCGTGTGTGTAGTCTACCTTTCTGTGTGTATGTGAAAAGTCTTCCATAAAAATTAGATCATTGCAGCACAGCATATGTAATAAAAACTTGAATTCAGCTGGATTTCAGGAAATGAGAAAATCAGTGTGTGGCTAGGGGAAGAACATTAAAGGAGACTTTGCTGGTTTAATAGCACCAAGACTAAACATAACTGCTGGCCTGTTCTTTAGACTCCTGGAAAACTGATCCAGTCTGTTGTTCCTATGAACATTTCACTAAAAAATGCAAACCCCTTGCCAGGTGAGATATTTTCTTTTATGTTTCTGCACAATGTGGAGCCATCCAAACTCATATTCTTGTCTGCTATTTGTATATGTTGCAACACTTTCCACCTTTTCTAAATATCTTACCAATGTGCAGAAGGGTCAGTACATGCAGCCTTGAGCCAGCTGAAGATTCTCCATCTGTATTTGGAAATCACAAAACTGCTGTGTCTCTACATAATTAGTTCAAGCACTGTGCCAGACTAATGGAACTACATAGCTTCCAGATTGTATCTGACTGGCTTGGAGACATCAGAAATTTAAGCATGTGCTCTGTTGGACTGAGGAATGTCTGAGTGCTATCAAACACTTTTTTTTTTTTTTTTTTTTTGGTGTTGTTGAGTGTTGCATAAAAGAACTAAATGAAAACAGTCATTAGGGTGGTGAGGTCTACTTTCTCTGTAACTAGTCATGGCCCAGCACTGAAGTCCTAACAAAGAACTGAACTCCTCAGAGGAGATTTGAATTTTGCTACTGTGTTCTTTCCTGCTGTAAATATCACTAACTCTATTTTGTGCTGGTAGTCTTCATTGTTATGCAGCCTTGCTATCTGACTAAAAGTGAAAACTTCTAATAAACAGGAAATCAAAGGGCATAAACTCGAGGTACCTTTTTAGTTTCTAGGTGATTTTGAAGGCCCAGTTGTTCTGCACCAGTGCTGGAAATGCTTCAGTTTGTCTTAATATATATCAATACAAAATCAATCAATCTCAGAAAGTATCTGGTTTTCCTTGGCAGAAGAAATAAAATGAACTGTTTTGGGATTTTTTAATACTGGTTTTGGTTTTTTTCTACTTTCACAACCTGGATATTTTTCACCCATAACAAACAAATGAATATGTTGAGCATTTCTCCATATACTTTTACTGTTCATGGTGAAAGCCCAAGGGGATCCTTATTTCCTAACTTTTCCCATGAAAGAAGAGCTGATGACCAAAATAAACCCCCAATCTGAGACTCCTGTGAAGAGTTCCTTGGACCTTCCTGAAGTTTTGCCTGTAAGAAACATTTTAAAAATTATGAACCTGAAAATTATGCAGAAGAAAGCAGTTAGTGAGAATTTGCTGAGGAGGTCTCATGACCTGGTGCCTCTCTTCTCTTTTCTACTCTTTGTATGGACATAATCTGTAGTCTTGTCAGCATGCCTCCATGGCTTTCAGCAGCATCCCCCAGAAAGAGTAATTATTATATTTAGGCACCTGGGAAGCAATTTGCTTCTGCCCTCAATGAGCAGTAAAGAATCTCATGTTACTGGCCAGTAGGTTTGAAGGCTTCTTCATCTGTTCCCATTCTTGACCGTCTACCAGGTCTGTGAAGGGAGGGGACATCTTTTATTCTGCATCTTCATAACCTGCAGGAGGAAAATGAGGCACAGAAGAGTTTCTGAATGCCATGCAAGAGCTTGTGTTCCAAGCCGTAGTCTCAGCCAGGACATATATAATTTAATTCATTTGTAAAAGGTCATTTCTACTCATGAACTTCCTCAGAAATTTCCCTCTTGCTTTACAGTGTAGGCCCATGAGATTAAAATCCTTGTGCATGGCATGAAAGATGGGACCTGCTTTAATTGTAATGTGTTGTTTGCTGACCATTAAATAAAGATGAAATAAATTGTCCATTTCCTGTCTCCAAGGATGGTTGTTTGAGCATATTACTCATCTGGGGAGAGCGCGTTGTATTGCCAAGGCTGAGAGCACATACATTTATCATTAGTAACAGCACAGGGATGAGTTGCTTTCCCCTAGCCTTGTCTTTTGCTTGTGGGATTAACTTGTTTTCAACACTGCAAATTCAATGTTATGGAACAATTCCATATTCAGTTGTTTAAGAGCTGAATATGGTTTTCAGTCATATAGAATGCAAGTTCCTGTCCTGAGTAGTATACTTTCAAGATTTCACAGTTGTTATTTACTATGAAAATGGTGTATCAAGCCTAAATATAGGGGAAGACAAGGTTTTTTCACTATGGAAGTAGATACATGCTCGCTTTGCTCTTTTCCATTGGCTCTATTTTGTTTGCCAGTGAGAATATTTCTTCTGCAGATTTTATGGATGCAGGCACCTTTAATCCAAAATCTGACACTGCCATAAACCCTAAATCAAAGGCATTTGATATTTGGAGGTGTGGAGTCTTTTTAATCTCCTTTGATCCTTGCCCCTACTGCAAAGTGAAGTCTCTTCATTTGGATGTCAAGTATGGATTGAAATAAATGATATTGTCAACCCTTTGGCTTTTAGTGGTGATAGGTTTGTTACCTTCAATGACAGGATGGAGAGATGGGACAAAGGAGTGATGCAAATGAAAGTGATCGATTATTGTGCCTTGTCTGGTATGGAGTCATGATGCAGGCTTTGCTTTGTTCAGTGCCTTAGGAAATGCCATGGAGACTTCTTAAAAGTGAGGTATGGGCAGGTGCACATGGAAAGGAGTGAGGAGAGCTTCACTGCAATCTTTAGGCATTGGGGTCAGAACTTGCCACCTGACTTCCAGCTGGAGCTCCTGCAGTAGCCAGGTTCCAAAGACACTGGCGGCTTTGATCCCTTACCAGCCATGCTGCTGCGAATCCATGGCAGCCAGAGGTCATTTTTAGCCTTATATCTCCAACTAGGCCCTTGGGGAGCATGTTTCCTTTCTCTCAGCTGCTGCAAAGAAGAGGACTTGTGTCTTCTAGGTGCCCATCTGCTATGGGTTCCACACTTCCCAGCACCTCCTGGTTTCTCTGTGACAGAGGGGAGAGCAGGCCCTTTTAGGCAGTGATGCTTTTACTCCCAGTCTCACAGAGTAAAGCACAAACTGCTAGTAACACAGGAGAGGAAACCCATCTTCAAAGTGAGGAGGGAATGCAGAGGCCGCCTTGAGTCTGAATGGCCTCCCAGCAATTATCACAGCACTGGACAATGAATATTACATTTATTTCTGTGTAACAAAGGATCAAAATTCTTACTGCTTATGGGGAAAAGGTTGGAGGCAGCTCCAGGGCACTGTGTGAAAGGAAAT
Organism: Aleadryas rufinucha; assembly: GCA_013397815.1. Taxonomy (NCBI): domain Eukaryota; kingdom Metazoa; phylum Chordata; class Aves; order Passeriformes; genus Aleadryas; species Aleadryas rufinucha. The sequence goes on along the minus strand of VZTH01003007.1, from coordinate 157,480 downwards.
AAAAAAATAGTTGTAAATTATTACAACCCAAAGGAAAAAAACCACAGACCATTGTCTTTTATTACAGTGCTAAATCAATGAGAAAGAATGTAGGTGAGTTGTCAAGGTGGAATCCACATTCCTTACAACATCCAAATTTGCTTTCATTAGAATGTCAGTATTCTGATAAAATGATTTTGCTTTTATTAATAAGGCTTTATGCAAATGAACCCCCCAAAGTGCTAGTTCCTGCTCACAAGAAATCCTATCTGTATGGAAGTGGAGTAGTTGTGTAACTCTCCTTCTCAAGGTGAACATAATTAAATGTAAAAATCCTAACAGACCCAGGGCCCTCAAATCTCTTTATATAGCCACAGTGATAACTGATAATACTTAATGCTCTGACAGACTTTCATCCCTGTTGTTGAAAGACAGCACTAAGGCAAACAAGCATACACAGCTGATCACAAACAGCAAAAAGAAAGATGAACTAAGTTATTCAGCAAAATCTTTGTTCAAAATTAGGTGATGGGCAATTCCAAGCACGGAAAAAACAAAGTTTTTAAATATTTTAACATCAGCTGCACAATCAATATTTTTCATATATTGTTTATACTGTTTTATTGCACTTTCTGTTTTTGTTAATTCCTGGCTCTCCGTAATGTTTTGGAACACCTTCAGCAGACGCTCACGCATTTGTAAGAAAGATTGCTTCAGTGATTGCACCTGCATGGATAGAAGAGGAGAGGGGGGCAATGTGTGGGTAGCAATGGGAATCTCTTAGTAGATTTTTTGGGAAGAGAAAGAAAAGATTTTGTGGAAGCTGTCATGTTGCTCGATTATGAAGCATGTTGAAATGTAATATAGGTATAATACAGTATAATACTGGATGGGTGGTAGACAAGTGTGGAGAGGGCATGATCTGTGTGGTTGATGTTTGGAGGAGGGACAGATCAACTGTACCACAGAGGTAACCCAGAAGGTGCTGAGCCTGAAGAAGTATTAAGGCTTCCTGGGGGTCCCTTCAGAACTTTACTGAAAATACCACAGCCACTGGAAGAACCAAAGGCCTGTGGGAAAGGATACGAGAAAGTTAGTTGGAGCTAAGATGGAGATGGATTAAACCTCTGCAAGAGTGGGTATACTGTTTTTTCATTAAAAATAGTTGCCTCTTGAGGTCCTGGAAGCATAGTTATAATAGGCACTGGGATGGCTCAGTCCAGATTTTGTGTGGGAGCAAGAATCCAGGGCATACCCGACCCTCACTTAGACTGTGGTTTCCACGGGTTGCAGATATTGTGTTTCATATTGGTTCTCTTTCCCCTCCTTCCCTAAAAAGATGGACTAGAAGAAGAAAAAAAAGTAGAGTTTAATGAAAGTTGTAATATGTGCTAAAATTTACTGAATAGCTTCTACATAAGGGCTAAATAGGTAGGACTTTTCAGCCTGGAAAAGAGGTTACTGAAAAGGTTATGTGAAAGACTTACAAAAAAAGTGAAAAAAGCAAAAGCGAATAAAAGACTCTCCTATTCATTAGAAAAACGGAAGGGCATCAAAAAGTATTAGCAGAAGTGAGTTCAGAACAAACAAAAGGAGGTGTTTCTCTACCCAGGTAGTGAGGAACGTGCATAGCATTGCTTAAAATGCTGAACTGTCTCTTTTATGAAAGTAATTCTTGGCAGGAAAACTCCCCAAGGCCTGTTGAATATAAGGGCATTGCCTCTGGCTCGGAAAGTCCTTGAGCTGCAGAGTCTGCAAGCTTGGAGGAATGATCTGGAGAAGGGTCTGTAATAGACTTGCTCTGTTCTCCTTCAGATGGCCAGATACGAAACTAGGGGGGTCTTTGATGTGACCCAATAAATCCCTAATTTTGGTTTTAAAGTTCAGGAAGGGCTTCTATCCTGCTGCATCTGTTTCAAAGACCCATCCGTAGGAGGATCATCTTGAAACCTTGTCAGGTATCTTCCTGTTCTTCCACATGCACGTTGCTCCTTGCTGGTTTTGCCATATGGATTGCACACTGCTGTGGCTGTGGCCTGGGAGACTGGTGAGCACAGAGGAACAAAATCCAGCGCTTATGTTTTTAAAGTATGTTTGGAGTGTGTTTTAAAGCACCTTTTTTTTCTTTATTGTCTCTTTTTTTCTTCCAATTACAAACCCACAGCCTTACACTGGTGAGCTAAGTGCACTGGGTTTAATTGTCTGTATTTGTGCTAGGGGAAGCCATAGAAAGGTAGATATAGCATAAACTGCCATGGGAAGTTCTTGGGTCCAGTGTTTTCCAGAGAGTATTGCAAAGACTGACAGCCCCTGATATGAAGATAGCTACTTCAGAGCTGCTCTAATTTATGCTTATCTTTCCACAGGCTTTGGAAAACAAGTAACAGGAGAGCAGCACACTCCAATTATGCCCTTGATACACTCCTTATCCTGAAGACCATGTGTGACAGCCTTTATTCTCTTTGCTCCCTGTGTCTGCTCCTTAAGAAGGCAAAGCAAAAGGGAGAGAGGGAGGAGGGGAAGGAAGTCCTACATAGGTAGCAGAAGGGTGATTTCTCCTGGTTTTAAATAACTTTGGGATTATTATTTCTTCTCGGATTTTCATGTTTATAAAAATACAGCATCTTACTGGTTAGCAAAGCTCACTTAGTTTGTCAGAGTAGGTTGAAATTTCTAGCCTAATGGAGAATCAAGCCTGCTAGACTGCTGCAGGCAAATTGGTCAAGAAGATTTCCAGAGCTGCTTTTTCTTTGTCACTTGGAATTCCTCTATTCTCATCATCATCAATTCATCCTCTACATCCCACATCCTCTTTTCTATTTCACATCAGCAAAATGAACAAGACATACCATTCTTACAAAAATAAGATATCAACTGGGGACTGACTGATGTGTGATTTCCCTCCTCACCACCTTCTCTCACTCTCAGCAATGTTTATGCTTTCATTCCTGCCCAGCCTGCCAGGAGCAGCCACTAAGGCATTTGACTTTAAATGATGAGTCTGTAGCTGGGAGGGCAGTAGGGTGGTCTTCTAAGCATGGCTGGGAGTTATTAGTCCAGGTTAATTGCTAGGGGAATTTATGTGGTGAGCATCAATCAAGGCTTAGACACATCAGATTCTGCTGTATAAACTGGCTTGTGCCCAAAATGCATAAAATGGCTATTGTCTTAATATTATTACCATGATTTGCTAGCTGAATGTATAGCTCAAACATATTCTGAAAATGGGAGACTCTGGCAAAAACCATCAAATATCCCAGGACTGTGAATGTCACTCTGCATATCAAATGGAATAAACTTGGACTGCCTAGGGTGAGTGATCAATTATAACAATTTGGCACTGATGGGGTAAGGTCTAGCCACGGATTATAACATGTTGCCTTTGCTTAGGGTTGCTGAATAATGTCAAGGAATTATGGAGTGAAGGATAATATACATGAGCCAGTTTTGCTAGTTTGACTGAGGCAACGTTCTAGACAAAAGCAGGTTTGCAACACTGGTATTTCCTTTATCAAACCAGAAGCTCTTTTAAATACTTGCGAACAACTGAATATTACTCCCTGCTGGGTCTGACTTCTTGGGAAGGCCATATTTGTCAAATAAAAGTGATCAGGTGGTTCATGGTAAGAAATAGTGTTTTGAACTTTTCCATACAGGATACAAAAGAACCAGAGGCAAAGAGCACTGCAAAAAATAAAATCTAGAAAAAAAATTAAAAATGCAAGCTGACCTCATTATCCCCTGTCATTTCCCTTGTCTCCCAGTTCACCTTAAGAAGCAGCATCCAGCTGATCCCTGGCTTTCCTCTTGGGCTCTGTGGAAAGCAGCTTGTTTGGCCCAAGCTTCGAGAGGGGTAAAGAGACAGTGGGTTGGCTCTCAACCCATCCTAGGTCCGTAGGGATGAGACAGAGAAGAGTGTGCGGGATGTGGGCTGGACTTCCTTCCTTATTTCTTTAAGCACCTGCCCGGGTGCGATGGCATTGAGTGCCTGTCCCCACTGAGGCCACCACAGCCAGGACGCTGGGCCAGGCGGGATTGCAGGTGTGCTTCAGCCCTCTGGTCATGTGCTCATTGCACTGGGTGCAAACCTTGGCTGAGGGAATGCCTCTGGAATCTGAAATTAAGATAAATTAATTTAATGACAACCAAAAGCTCTTTATGAAACTCAGTGAGCTGCAAGGTTAACAGTTATAGTGACCAAATGTATTTAACGAAAAACTCTGAAGAAAGTCACTCAGACTATAAAAAGTTACACAAACTCACCCTTTACGTGGTAAAACCACACTGTTTAAACTTGTTACAGCACTTTCACGGCCACAAGATGCAGAGTGCGGAGCCGTGGGCTGCTGGAAGAGTCCTGTGACACACACCCAGCACCTGCGAGCTGCAGCAGCGATTGCTCCCTGCCCCAGTGCGCCCGGGCGGGGCGATAAACCCGCTGCGTTTGGGCTGCCTGGCAATCGAGGAGCCGCAGTCAACAGCCCACGCTCCGACAGCTCCGCGTCCCGCCTGCCAGCAGCACAGAGCGAAAAATCTGCTAAATGCCTGCCTGGTTCAACCGGCTTTTCCTATTAACATTCCTCCACCGTAAACCTCGGCAAGCGCCACGTAGCTGGGGGTGGGTGGGAAGAGGGGAGGGGGAAGCCCAGGCATTACTTCTGTGATGGGACAGCAGTGTGTGGTGGCAGGGACATCTGCTGCTGCTGCTGCTGGTAGGGGACAGAGCAGGGGCAAGAATAGAAGATCGGGCACAGGGGGAAAGCAGGGAAGAGGGAAAGCTAGGGATATACAGTCCACAGGTAGCTTGTATGTTTTCTATCACCCTCAGATACTGATCATAAGGATCATACGCTGTACCACACCCTGGTGCTGCAGCCTGAGGAACACCAGTGATAAGGGCTAAAGGCTTTAGAAACAGCCCCATAAGGGGCACCAGGGGGTGCTTGGGGAGGCACATGCACAGGGCCAGCAGGGGCTTCCTCCCCCTGATGCTGATTCTCCTGTCTCTACTCTGTATTTCTTTCAAAGGGAAACAAAAGTCAAGATTTTAAAATGTTTCAAAAAAGACTCAAAAACTATTTTGTGTTGTGATTTTTGTTTGTTTGTTTTAACTGGAGATTGTGAATGTTATAGGGAGAAGTAACTAGGGCTATGAACTTGGAAGAAGGTGGAGAATTTAGGGAGCCAGCTCCCTAAATGGCTTTACCATTTGGAACTTCTTGTGAAAATTTCAGCTTCTATGATGAAAAACCTGGTTATGGCCATAGCTTGGCAGTGAGCTGAATTTGCTTCGATGTGCTGTGCAGGCGTGGACCAAGGGCAATGTTTCTCCTTAGAAAATTTAGAAACACTCTGTATTGGATTTTCCTGGCCACGTTTTGGTAACAGGGGGCTACAGGTGTGGCTTCTGTGAGAAGCTGGCAGAAGCTTCCTCCATGTCTGGCAGAGCCAAAGTCAGCTGGCTTCAAGATGGACCCGCTGCTGGCCAAAGCTGAGGCCATCAGGAATGGTGGTAAGCCCTCTATGATAATGTATTTTAAAAAAATAAAAGTTATTGGGCAGATGTAATTGCAACCAGAGAAGAGTGGAGTGAGAATGTGAGAGAGGAGCAGCTCTGCAGGCACCCAGGTCAGTGGAGAAGGAGGGACAGGAGGTGCTCCAGGCACCAGAGCTGAGATTCCCCTGCAGCCTCTGGTGCAGACCATGGTGAGGCAGCTGTGCCCCTGCAGCCCATGGAGGGCCACAGGGATGCAGAGATCCACCTGCAGCCTGTGGAGGAGGTGGATGCCTGAGAGGAGGCTGTGACCCTGGGGAAGGCCTGTGCTGGAGCAGGGTCCTGGCAGGGACCTGCAGATCCATGGAGAGAGGAGCCCACGCTGGAGCAGGTTTCCTGGTAGGACTTGTGACCCTGGGAGGGACCCATGCTGGAGCAAGCTGTGCCTGAAGGACTGACTGCACCCCGTGGGAGAGTGACCTTATGTTGGAGCAGTTCGTGGAGAACTGTTGTTCATGGGATGGACTCAGAGAAGTTTGTGGAGGACTGTCTCCACTGGGAGGGACCCCACACTGGAGCAGGGGAAGGACTCTCCTCCCTGAGCGTGGCAGGAACAAGTGATGGACTGACCATACCCTCCATTCCCCATCTCCCTGTGCCTCTTGGGGGAAGGAGGTAGAGTTTGGGAAGGAGGAAGGGGTAGGGGAAAGGTGTTTTAAGGATTTATTTTACTTCTCATTATCCTGCTCTGATCTTGCCAGTAATAACTTCAGTTAATTATCCCCAAGCTGAGTCTGTTTTACCTGTGACAGTATTTGGTGAGGGATCTCTCACAGACCTTATATCAACCCACAAACCTTTGTTATAGTTTCTCTCCCCTGTCCACTTGTGGAGGGGAGTGACAGAGTGGCTTTGGAGGGTGCCTGACATCCAGTCAGGGTCAAACCACTACACCCTCCTCTGCAGAAGGAGAAGGAAGTGGATATCTGTGTGATTATCAGGGAAAACTTCATTCGTTCAGTGACAGCAGCTCTCCTGTGGATGGAGATGAAGGTTTGTAGCATATGAATACTATGCAGTAAGGTCGAAGGTTGTAGATATGTTGATAGCTATAAATTTTATGGGTGAATTCTTCCCAGCACCCTCCAGTTTTATAGTGGAAGGATCAGTACTTCTGCTCTTGCTGGAGCAATGCAGAGTGAGCTCTGTGCATCAAGACTGGCATTCCCAAGTGGGCCATAATCTGCTGTCACATAAGTAAATAGCGTGCAGCTGTCACAAAAGCTTTCGTGGATTCAGGGCAGAAAAAAGAGAGGATAAAGATATGTGGCAGTTAAAATATTTAATATTCAAATGAGCCTGATGTCCTGTGGAGCTGACCCAGAGTGTTTTCTTGTTAGGAAGAGCAAAGCCAGCCAACTGGATGCTTTCCTTTCAACAAACTAAGTGACTGCTGTAGCTGAACTGATGCTCTCTGGTGCCCTATGCCTGCATGCGGAAGGTGAATCAGGCACTGTCTAGAGTGTCACTGTAACACAGCTTCAAATGTCATTCTCAGACCATGAATCTTTTCAACATCCTTCAGCCAATGAATTGGCTGATTCCCTCTTCTCTTTCTTTGCTCTGTGATGCCCATCAAATATGACTTTTTCTATACTCTTTGTGAAATCTGTAAAAACTCCATGGTAGGTAAGAAGGACACACCTACAATTAATCAGCTTTTAAAATATTTGAAAACCAATAACAAATAAATAAGCTTAAGGAGCTAGTCTAAAGACAAATGGTCAAGAGTGCATTTGTCTCAAGGTTTTTACCAGTTTGCAGCTGGCAGTTTTGGTGGCTGTGGTTTTAGGCAGAACAAATGTGGATGCTACCTTGGTTAACATACAATACAATACTATACTAATGCAATGCCCATTATAGATAAACATCTTAATTAAAAACTGAGGAAAGCATGCTTAGATATTTTCTAGAAAGTAGGATTGGAATGTAATCTGAGTTTTTACAAATGCAGTGGGGAATAACAGCTAATCTTGATGTTCTGACAAATTCCTCATAGAAACAGCATTTATTTTCAAACAGTGAAGCCCTTCTGCACAGGAGTAGTCCTGTTTTCAGAAAAACTGCCTACCATCTTGATAAAAGAAATCAGTGTTTGCACTCAAACACAAGACATATGACTGTTTAGTATGTCTTGAAATGAAGAGCATGTTTTCCAAAAAAAGGCTAATAGGCTGATCTATATAATTATTGAAATTTGGCAAATGCTTTACACAATGAGGCTGTGTTGGTCACACAGTCATCTTATTTTTGCTTGCTTCTCACAGATGCCTGCTATTCCGTGACAGCTGAATTCAGACACAATAACGGCAGAATTTCTAAGTTCCTTGCTGCTCTGTTGGTTCAGTGGATAAAAGCAGGAGGATCCTAATGAAGTTCTACTGTAGACAGTGGAGATCAAACAGCAGTAAGGTGTACCATTTGGCCAGGAGGTTTCCTGAGTATCACTGGCCACATCATCAGGTGCTGCAGATCGAGCAAATCACTGAGCTCAATGGCCTATGTTGGTTTCTCCTGGGATATTCAGGTGCTGCTTTTCTGCCACTTTCTCCAGTGGCTTTTTATGCATCAAAGGCTCTGAATCAAACCTCTAAGTAGTATGGAGGATGAAAAGTACAATGAATTTAGGAGCAGCTACCCAGGAAGCTAACATCGCAATAAGAACTTGATAATAAAGTGCTTGGTGAGAAAGAGAACTGAAATTTGAGAGTAGTAACAGGCCAACAATGGTGCTCAAAGGAAATGTTTGAGGTTCTCAGATGTCCCAGCTGATTTTTGGTGCTGAAAAGATATCAGACAGTCAGAGCTAGCTGCACACTGGAGACTGGTGTGAAACATGCTGCGAAGTCTGTCTTCCAGCTGACAAAACAGCCAACCTATTACTAGGCAATCTGGCTAGCACTACATCTTTTAATATATTTCCAGACTTCAGGTTCTGGAATCTCCAGAGGATCATGAGCCTCCAAGGTCATCAGGGTTTTGACCTTTCTATTATTGCCATAGCAACCAAAGCTGTCTTTAATGTTTAAATTAGTTAATCAATTGCAGTCCTTGATTTATGCTCATTGGCAGCAGCCATCCTTGAAAGTTATTTCTTGACTGATATGTGCTTTTATCACAGGAGGGTATTCCCACACCCTGGTTTAATAAGACTCGTTGACAGAGGAATTCATTCTCTGAATTCAGTACCTCATCTAGAACCAACTAGTATGAATTACTATTACATTTTTGTTTTGGGGTTTTTTTCTGCCCAGAATCATCTTAATTGTGGTTTACATTCCCTTAGAAGGAGATGGGGGTCATTTAGTTGGAAAAAAGCACAGGCTCTAATTGCTTCCATTTTATAGAATGCTCCACCTTTGCACTGTATGTGAATGAAATTACAATGCAAAAATAAGTTAATCACTTCAAACAACTCTTTTGAATGAGGTCAAAATATGAACCGTTGCCTGTTTAACTGTCATAGTCTGATAATCCCTGATTCTTCTGATATAGCATGGAATAAAAGATTAAGGACAAGGTCATCAACTGAAATGCCTTGAGATTCAGGATTGTATATTGTTTTTACTGTGTGGGTTTGGGTGTATTGCTCCAGCCCTTTGCAACGCAATTCCTTGAATTGTAAAATGCAGCTAACACACTTTGCTCATATGGAATCAGAAGGTTTAAGTGGTTTTCCTGTTTGAAATAGTACCACCTTCTCTATTTCTTCTGGTGTTAAACAAGGCGCAGGTGCTCAGTTCTGCCTGTGCTCTAAGCTGTCTTAAGACAGGCACAGGCTCACAGGGATGGGAGGGACCTCTGGAGGTCTCTAGCCCAAGCCTCTGCTCAAAACAGTTCCCACAGGTTGTTCAGGCTGTGTCCAGGTGAGTTTTGAATACCTTCAAGAATGGAGATCCCACAGCCTCTGGGCAGCCAGTAGCATGAGCTGACACTGCCTCATCACTGCAGAGATGTATTTCTGAGGACAGCACTCACCCAGCAGTACTTCTTTGTACAGTAATATATTTTCATAGTTTTGCACTTAAACCTTCTTTGTCTCCTTGGACAATTGGGGAAGTCAGGCTTTGGCTGTATTGTGCCTGTGCCCATCCTAAGAAATGAGCAATGCATGCTCTCTGTGGCAAATCTGTATTAAAAGTAGTTTCCAAATACTTGGTCAAGTTCTGATCTGTGAGTAGGGTTTTCTTTCTCTTCTACTCATTGGTAGCAGCTTTAAGAATGACAAGCATGGAGAAAGCTGGGAATTTCATGATGAACTACTAGAAAACAAAGATAATGTCTTCTCTGTTTTGGGATGTGCCCACAGCTAGAGTCCTGGATGTCAAAGCCAACCATATTTGGTTGAAACACTGAACACATGCTTCTTGTAATGCCTATCAATACCTATCATTCATTGGTCTTTCGAGAAACTCATAGAGTTTGCAGTGCCAAAGCCCATGTGTTGCTGAATGGTGAAAAAGTTTTCACTGATGCAGAGCGGAGCGTGCTGTTTGCAGAGCAAAAAATAATCCCTGCAGTCCAGCATGGTGATTCTTTCTGTTGCCTTAAACCGGTGGCCCCTGGGGACACGTTTGTCTGGGCTGGCTTCTGACAACATGACCTCATCATTATGCTAAACCCATGTTCTTCCTGTCTTTACACAAATAGTCTTGCAATCCAAATGAGCACAGTCTTTGTTATTTTAAAGAGTGGCTGGTACCAAAGCGAATCATTTTTCTTTTGATTAGCATTTTCAAAGGATAACCTTCGTGAATTTTCCACAGAGGCTGCTGCTTCTGCTGCACAGTGCATCTGGTTGAGTTTTAATCATTTAGCAGTTCTTGGCCTCAAAATGCTGTTGTTCCTGGGACTTCTTGAAAGCTGCGACATGAAGGCCGGTGGGGACAATGCCTTTTTTCTGATGTATGCTCATTGCAGGATAGGATTCATGTTTTACATCCTCTGTTTACTGCCAAGGCAGCTGCTGTTGAGGGGAAGGTGAAATGAAATAAGAGACGTGTTTGTAATATGCAATGGCAGCACATCTCTGAAAGGCATAGGACTAAGAGCCAGCTCAGAGAATCAATAAAACCAAAATAATTTTTATATGCTTGCTTATGCCCTTGGACATATTTCCTCTGTAACTCCAAGACGACTTTGTGTAAGTGTTGATGCAACTTTGACCAAGAAGTTGAGGTTTTGCCATTTATATCAGGCACTATCAAGTGAACTGACAAGCACCATATTTGCAGTTTCTCTGGACCAACACTATCCATTTGCAGAGGGATTAATTAGTTATGATGCTCAGAGAAAGGATTTCCATAGTAACTTAAGGAATTTATTGCCTAATGTAAAATAAATGAAGCAGGAGAGTGTATGTAGATTAGGATGCAGCTTGCTGTTTTATAATATTTAAGCTGATTGCAGGGATTCAGAATAGTATGAGTACCACTTTGGCACTAGTCCTGAGCCTTTTAATATGATCCTATTTTCTGACATGACTCTGTGACCAAGGGACCACAGAGCACCACTAGCGTGTGTGGGGATAATGTATTCAGACCTTGGTTGTATAGGAAACCTTTTAAATCACTGGGCAGCAGCACTCCTTGTGAGAGTGAAAGTTTTGTGTGAAAACTGCCTAACAAGGAAAGCAGGGTGAGAGGAACCTTGCAAGTAAAAAATAGGATTTAGTGCTTTCTCATTTCCGATAGCTGGCAGAAAAGCCATAGGATGTTCTCCGAAGAGACAAACTGAGGAAAAGTTACTGAATGAAGAAATCTGTGTTAACAAGCATACGCAAACTGCAAAAAGCAGAGTTTGCCTTTGATGTCCATGTTATCTGTTAATTGTGTGCAGATAAGGAGTGATTGTCTCACACTGATTTCAAGTTGCATTTCCTTTCATTATCCACGAAACTTTGCTCTCTTTTTTTTTTTCTCTGCACTTTTTTTTTTTCTTAGCTTTCTCTGTTTTTCCCCTAGTTGTTTTTTATTTAAAGAAATTGCAGAGACTTCCTATTTCTGTCTTGCCATCTGGTCTAACTTCACAGTGGCTTTCCTGCTAGATCACTGCCACTGGAACAGCATAGCAGGTATATACCATTTCAGGCACATAAATTTTCCAGAAGCAGCTGTTACAACAGTGGGTTTTGCTTGAAAATGGAATTTCAAAGTCAATTAGGATGATAGTTGCTTGGACCCAGGATATTTAAAAGTAAGGCACAATTAGACCAATATCCCTTTCGGATTTTTTGGGTTTTATTTAAAGAAGAGGAATCTAATCCTTACAGCTATTGTTCCCTCTTCATTTTAAGGACCAGAATTTAATAATGTAATTTTCTCCTTTCCTTTTTTACATAGAAGCTCTGCTTTCCCTTATGGACTGCCTTCCCTTGCTGACACAGTATTCATCACTGTATATCCAAGTGTCTTCCTCCATGTGACTAATCATTACCATGTGTTTTCCTTTTCACCTTCTCCTTAAGAGCAGTGGGATATTCAGTGACATCACTGTGCAAGTAGTAGGAAGAGGATCTGTTTGGGTTGTGGGTCTTGTTTTTTCTTATCCTGATTTTTGGTTGTTTATTCCTCCTCTTGTAGTTAGTGCACAGGGGCTTTCATTTTTCTTTTTCCTTTTCAATTTGCTCTAATACCCTTCAACATCCTCAGTCATTCTCAGTATACCTCCACCTCCTAAATAAGCCAGGATCTGAGATGATTAATCATGGCATAGCAGTTTATTTTCTCTAAGCTATACATAGCTGAGTAAGGTTTAATGGGCTTCAAAGGACAAACTCAGAGAAACAGCAGGATATTTCAATTATCTCTTTGGAGAGACAGAGGAATTGTCAGGAAAGCAATAACAGTGATACAGATAGATATTGCAGTGAGGGGAGAGGATTTGGTTGTAAAAGGCATTAGGCAGGGGACTCCCCTGCTGTCTGACACCTGACAACAGGGGTTACTGCTGAAAGCCTGTTTTTAAGACTTGCTCTGGCCATGCTGTTCTCTTCATGTGGGATTGTTTCTAAGCAAGTGAAAGCTCATAACAGATTGACTTTTCCAAATTAGCCGAGGATGGTGTTTCCTGTTGATAAATGAAAGCCCAGCAGCCAGTGAACCAGATGATGACAAAATTAGGCCGCTAAAGCACTCAGTCCAGTTCGTGCAAGCCTCTGCATCAAGCAGAGTCCCTCCTACCCCTTCCCCCTCCTGAGCAGTTGCTGTGTGGAAAAGCATGACTTTTAGTCATCCTTAAAGTATTTGGGAGCTTGCCCTGAAATTGCTGAAGACATTTTCAGGATGAGGGTCTCCAAGGGGGATAGTGAGAGCCCAAACCAGGTGTTGCATTCAATGCCAGCGGGGTGCAAGCCTCTGTCCCCTGGGAAAGCTAAACCACTCCCTGGGGGGCTGGTTTCTGTCCTACTTGTGGAAACTTTTATTAAATATGAAGTACTTAAATAGTTGTTGCACTAGATGGAAAAATAGGAGTTCCCCTCCAAGCAGTCTCTCTCACTCTTTGTCTCACTGAATAGTTATTTCTTCCATGCAAGTCCAGGCCCTGGGACTCAAATGGGCTGACCTCAACACAGAGCTGGGGAGGCCAGGAGGAAACAAAATCTGCTGCTGAGATGCCCTGGTTGAATGTGTGAACTGTTGGGCTATTGGCCCTACTCTTGTGTGAATGTGCCAAAAAATGGGCTTTTCACGGCCTTTGTTGACACAGAAATAAATTTGTTTGAGGTTTTTTGTTTTATTGACAAATACTTTTAAAAAACCCTAACAAACCATATTTTTGACTGCACCTGATTTATTATAATTTTTTCACAAGTCAATGCTCTTTTCATTTTTGATTCAGGGGCCAATTATGACATAACCCTGCTAGAAATAATTACTCAATAATTGTTTCTCTCTCTCTGCATTTTCATTGCAGAACTGTTTTATTTTCAATTCTGGTGCTTTATTCTACTTGACAAACAGCTTTCATTTTATAGCTTAATGCTGTTGGACAACACTATCATCTGCTTTTTCATTTTGTAACACTGTTTAGCACTAATGATTCAAGTGGATAATGTATACACTGTGTAACAGAAAATAAGTATCATGGGGTTTGCTGGAAGAAAGGTAATATAATATTTGAGAGCCTTGTTCCCTAAAGAAAGGAAACTGTAATTGTTTCCAGAATGCGCTTGCCTGACGACTTTTGAGCTTCACAGTCTGTGGGACTGAGCTCCCACTCTCCGCTGCCTTCCCACAGCAGGCTGAGTTCAGCCCTGAGGAAGGTCTGCAGCACAATCCCCTGTCTCCAGCGGGGAAAGAGGAGTGCAGCTAAGCCTGGAGCTGCTGGCTGGGGAAGGGCTGTGAGTTTACAAGTGGGTGGTGGCAGCTCCCTGGCTCTCTCTTTGGGGCAGCAACATTGCCGTGTATTCCTGCAGCGGTTCATGCAGAGCTGTGAACGTCAGGAGTTTGGAATTGGCTTCCCCCCACTCAGGCCTCACATCTGTAGTCCCTTCTCTGCTACTCTGAGTATTCTAACTGCTGGAGTTTGGTGGATTCGACCTAGCAACACATTGTAGTCACAAGAATACACTCTATCCATCAAATACCTCGAGGGCGAATTGCTGAGTTTGCGAGGTTGGCTGTTTTAATCTCCACAGCTTGCAATGGTTTTGGTAAAGGATGCTCGCCACAAATCACAGTCACAGGTGTTTTTTTCTGAACTCCAGGGGTCATAACCCATGGCCAATAATTTAAAAAGTAAGCAGTGATTACGTTGCCTCACTGCTGGTGGCGATTTTCTCAGGAAAGGCTGAATTTCAGAGGCTGAGCACTTAATGCCAGGCCTTGGCTCAGCTGAAGCATGTTAAGCCCCCCTCATTTCATTAGTGATGCTTGATGCATCACTAGATGTGTCCAGACGGTTTCTGGGGGAGCAGCTCTGCTCCTCACCAATTAGTTATCGGAACAGAAATCAGGCCACCATTCCATGTTCATTAATTCTGGATTTTTTGCACTGCAAAATCACCTGGCTGTACCAGGGGGATCCAGGACAGGCACTAAACAATGGTCATATTCCTACTGAATTTGCCTAGGTATTCTGAGCATTGTGCTGGCTGTTGGGTGACAGATGCCATGTGGTCCAGCCTGAAGTTGCTTTAGGTCCTTCAAAACAAAGTCTTCAAGTAAAAAGTAATGCTTTCAAAATTTTAGTCCAATTTGAATAAATGTAGTGAATTTTTACCTGTTAGTTTATACTGTGTGCCTGTTGCAATTTTTGCTCTGATACAAGGCACTTTATAACTGGATAGAGTCTTGTGGACCTATGCCCACATGTAATCTCACACAGTACTTCAAATCCTGAATACACAAGTAACACCCTGTAACCACAATTCACGCTCTTTGCAGAAAATTTCCTTCTGCTCTCCTTTTCCCAGCTTCATGTTTTTGTCATTTGCTAAACAGATTGAGGCTTCAGACAAATAGCTTTCCAACAATAACTAGAGGTGGTAGCAGCCATGTCAAGGATATTATAAAATCCTGCTGTCTGTGCTGTTTTGCTTAATCTTGACGACACAGCCAGGGGAACCAAGCACTGAACAGAAGGGATGTAAAATCTCCTAAGTCAGTAGAATGACAGATAGCATGCTTTGTCCTTTTGCAGATCTTTATGAATGCTCAAAATTATGGCTAGGCTTGGATTAAACAGCATTTCAACCAAAATATTGCATTTGGGTCTTTCAGACATTGAGTCATTTGAAAGATGGGAGAACATTTAATCTTACACCCACACAGACATCTTCATTTCCAAAACAGGATCTCTCCTGATGTTTAATGACTCTCCAGTCTGTGTTGAAACTGAATGCTGAAAGGAAAATACATCAGTCAGCAAGGGAATGCTAAAACTCTCTCTGTACTTGTTCAAACATCATTGTCAGCACCTCTAGCTTTTTAGGGTTTATACATGCTAAATATCCTGGACAATACTCTTTATAGCCTCAAAAATTTTCCTATGCATCATATTTTTCAACTGTTTGTTGTTGTTGTTTTGTTTTTTTTTGGGGGGGGTTGTTTTGTTTTTTTTTTTGCGAATCCTACATCAATATTTCACTAGCCACTTCTTCACTGGCCAGAGTAAAACACTCTGATTCTCTATGAGTTGTTTCTCAGCCTGTCCTGGACTACTGATTTCCTTCATGTCTGATTCCTTTTGATAAGCCATTTGTGTGTCTTGAACTTGACTCAGGCTGGAAAACAGAATGAAAAATTGAAGTTCTGGAAACTGCTTACTGTATCTCATATGAATTCTCCTTCACAGATGCAGTTCATCTCTGTTGTACTTGACGTATCAGGTGGTTTTAACTGCTTTCCTGTTGTAATGGCAAACTTTTCTCAAGTAGATTTTTCATGATTTATGGAGATTTTGCGTTGATGTTGTAGTGTCAGTCACTATTAAGGAAGAGAGTTGTCAGCAAAGTAAAGGGGTGGGTTTGGATGAACTCTAATTATAAATTATTTTGAGCCTGGTTAATTATGTCACTTCTTTAACAGATTTGGCAGTGTCTGAAGGTGTCAATAGCCCTCATGAGGATCAGAGTATCCTCTGCGGCATTTGGCAATGCTGGGACTGAACTCTCCTGACACTGTCCCCAAATAATCATTTCACTTTCACCTGACAGCAGACCAGGAAGCCAAGAGGTACAGAAAGTCACAACAAGACCTAGTGTAAGCAAGCAGCCATCAGCTGGGAAGTTCACATGATGTTATTTTACTTTCTGAGTGATATTGTGTATGTGCCTGAGAGAATGGCAACATTCAGGGGAAAAAACGAGGTCCCAGGCTTAGACATGGCAGCTGCCTGAGCTTGAGGCTCGTCTGCTCTGGAGACCTACTTGAATATCTGCCAGCAGAATGAGCCACCTTACAAGGTTTTGTAATGTGTGTTTGCCTACTCTGGCAAGCTTGACATCAAAATGGCGTTTGTGGATTTGAGAACCCCTGGGGTGAGTGAAGTTGCGGAGGCTGTAACCCAATCCTCAGGAATTACCACTAAATGCACCCCCTCTGTGACCCTAAAACTCATTCATACAGCTGCAGGCCACCTCAGCTGAGGCTGTTCTGCTGCTGCAAGCCTCCCTCCATCCAGGTGTCTTACTGTCACTGGGGAGGGTCACACAACTGTTTCTGCCAAATGCAATAACACAGTGACTCTCTGCCTTCCTCTAACCATTATTTGCATCTCACTGAGTCCTGGAGGAATGAGTGTAACTTTTCCTGTGTGGTGACATGAGACCCAGCAGCAGATGTTTTTGGGTTTTTTTCCCCAGCAGTTTGGTCGCTGCTATATTTTTCTGAAAAGGGACATTTTTGCTTTATTTTCTTTACATTAGTTTTCATCACGTGTGTTTTCCTTTTGTTAGTGAAAAGATAAGAGAAGCTGATAGGAATTTAGAGCAGGGGGTGAAGTGGCAAATGTGATATTTTCACTAGCTGCAAGTCACTTTGAAATATGGTTTGTAATATTAACAGCATCCCTGTGCACAGAAGAACAGTGAATTATTTTGTCCTTTCCATTCTTTGGCACTGACCCACTGTAGCTCCATTCAAACCTAGTGTTTTAAAGACAGAAGGCTGCCTTGGAGAACAGCCTTTCATGCATAGGCATAGGCACCCGTGCTGTCCTGGGAGGTACTGGTTTGTTATGACCCTAGTAAGAAAGGTACTCAGGCTCTGCAAAGACTCACTTCAGGTGCCATTTTTTGGATCCAACACTGTAAAGGCAGTAGCATAAAGAATCTTGTCTGCTGTGAGATGCTGGGGATGCTGAGCTGCGTGTGCAGTGTGGAGCTCCAGGCCAGGTGCAGCACTCCAGGCAGATCCTGTCTTCTCTGCAGTGCTCACCCTGTTTTAGTCATTTGAGCTCTTACAGGGTTTTCTTACAAGAAAACAGCTCCATTCATCATTTCCAATGCCAAACAGAGAGGATGTTCATGTGAGAGCTTGGTGCTGCACAGTGAGATAAAGGCAAGGCCACACAGGTGTGTAATCACTGATGCAGAATGGGAGCTGCCTGTGGGATCCCCCATTGTCATCACTCCTCTGAGTCTGCCCTGCACCAAGGGTGAGATGCAGCACAACACAGGCCTGAAATAAGTCTGCACTCCTCATGCATGGCTTTATCAAGAAGTTTGCATTCAAAAGAAGTGTCTTAATTTTATTTCAGCAAAAGCATCGCTCTCTGCACTATCATGCGTTAGTTAATACCCTGTTAGCTCTGTAGAGGGTTCTTGTGGTGGATTAGCTGAAGTTTCATCTGTTCCTTAGGAAGGGTATATCATTGTCATATGTTTAGTCCTAGTGTAAAATCAAACCATTTAATATGCAAAAGATAATATTTATCATTTATCCCTTGGAACAAAATCAGAGATGAAAAATACTAACATAAAACAATCCAAAATTTCAGATTTTTAAATCCTATAGAATTTCAATACATTGAAACTCACAGATTTTTAATGGATTCAAATTCTTCTGAATCAATGACAAAAACTATTGAACTTGTTATTGATATAGTTTGACATGATAGTTCTTTTGTTCAGTTGCTCTTTTTGTACAATTTCTTAAAAAGAGATTTTTGAGAGGGGGAGAGAACAAAAGAGGATGAAGGAGGAAGGTGGGGGAGGAAGAGAGGGAGAAAGAAAAGAAAAAAGAAAAGAGAAGAGAAGAGAGAAGAGAATGAAGATTGATTTTACGTATTTTAGCCATAACTATTCCAGTTTCCCTTGCTGGCATACAGTGCCTACTTTAATTTTCTTCAAATAAAAAAAATGGCAGAAGAATTGCCATGTTGAAGCTGAAGACACATCTTTTTGACTTTAATCATCTTCAACATGTTATGTCTGTAACTGCTTGTCCCTGCTGCT
The DNA here is from genome assembly GCA_013397815.1 of Aleadryas rufinucha. Taxonomy (NCBI): domain Eukaryota; kingdom Metazoa; phylum Chordata; class Aves; order Passeriformes; genus Aleadryas; species Aleadryas rufinucha. Next base: position 139,049 of record VZTH01003007.1, on the reverse strand, counting down.
CAGTAGTTGCATTATTCAAATCTGAACTTTATGTCTGACTTTCCTTCTAAAGTTTGTCAGAAGCTATCAAATTCAGAATTTCAAGTATAATTTTTTTTTTACTAAAATGTCAATTAAAAAACTGGTCCAATTTCCAAGTTAAATATGAAAAATGTTCACTTTTTTCTCTATATAGAGCCATTACAAGAAAAACCAACTTAAAAGGATGTTCCACTCATTTGTCCCGACCTCTTTCCCCCACTATCAGGAGTGTTTCCTTCAGTTCTCACACCCATGGAATTTACTAAACAGCCCACAAGCTTTTGTCTCCTTTAGTGTCTCCTAAATGCTTACTTATTTCACAGCGTTCATGGGGCTGTAGTTCAGCAATAGTGACATTCAGGTAGATATTTTTCCCATCTGAGTAAGGGTAAGACAACATTTTAACCATTTTCTTACCTCTCTCCTGGCTTGTTCATTGGTGTGTGACTTTTGGTTCAGTTGCTTAAATAGTTCAAGGCAGGATAAATGAAAGTCAAGAAACTATAGGCTTCTTTCAGTCAGTGCATGAATATTGGTGATACCAGAGCCCAAATTGTGGTTGGTTTAAAGCACAAAAAGTTGAATGTTCAAGAATGAAGGTTAAGTTCTCCTTCATACATTTTTTTATAAGCCAAAATAATCTCTTGATTTATCTTCTTTTTTTTTTTTTTCTATAAGATTAATTTTGATCTCTCAATGAAGAAATAAAATTATCTGTCATTGGTATTTCTTGTGCCTGGCGCATCGATCATGACATACCAGCAAAAATGGCTTGTCTCCTCTGAAAACTACTGGCTACAATAGAAACTTAAGTATGTCAGGAGCTCTGTAAGGCTCTGTGTAATTAGTGGAGGCTTTAAAAAGTTAAAACTAGATGGTCTAACAGTATTTGAAGTAAGGTTAATTCTTTCCTGAAGTTGTTCTTTCTTGTTCTTTCATATTTTGGATTGCAGAAATTGTGGGGATGGGGAGGCAGGGCATCCGAAAGCCTTCTTCACTTTTAAAAGATTAAAGCATCCTCCACCTGCACTGCTCCTTATGATGCCAGTAGAATTCTTGTATTTGGGGCAAAGATAGAGCTGTGGCCCAAAGGCTTGGAAGTTTTAGAAAAACACAGACTTCTTACTTGCTCATTAAGCATTTTCTTTTCTTATCTACAAATATATGCAGATAAGCTGCTAATTATGTGGACCCATCTGTTGTATATAAAGTGTGATAAATGTAGATCCTAAGTTTAAAGCTTCATAGAAGCTTATTATATTTCAAGACCTTCTTTTTAGAGTATGAATTTTAGAGTACTGCATGCATCTGGAACAAAGTTTAAGTGTCTGTGAGGGTATGCAGGTTTCCTGTCAGATCATTGTGAACTGTATTTTCCCTCTCTTTTGGGAACGTCCATGACAAAGTATTTTACTCACTCTGGTCACAGCTCATACTGGTTTTGAGGCATCTGCTCCCAGCACATCTGTTTAACACTGTGGGGTAGAAGTGCTTTCCTTCTTTCTTCACCAGAGACCTGTACTAGAGAAGATCTTTTAGCTGAGCATTTCTTCAAATTTTTTTTGCCATGTCTGATTTGTGTGTCTTTTGTGACATTTTCTGGCACAAGCCTCAGAAAGCGGAGGGAAATGGAAAGCTTCTTAGAATTGAAGTGCCTCATGGTCAGGTGGTAGAAATGTAAGCCCTTTTGATGCAGCTGGATTATCAGAAATTTAATGTAACTTTTCTTTCAGATTTTGCAGCAGAATTAAAATACAATTGATCAGGGAGAGATCCAGGTGATGCATTGCTACATGAATGCGAAAGTCCCAGGCATCTAGTACCCTATTTTTCTCTTCCAGTTCAATGCAAACCCATGTGACACATGGCTTGCTTAAGGAACACAACTAAGCATTCACATTTTTCTCTTCAATGTGCATTTGGAATTAGGGATTGCTTGTATGACAGCACTGGTGAGGAGACCCCTGAGATAGCACAGTGGGTTTCCCTCACTGCTTGCTCCACCTCTCAGCACAGTCCAGACTTTGTCAGGCTTCTTGTCTCTCAGAGTCATCCTTGGAGAGCAGAATGACAAGAAGACAGGGATATTTACAGGCTTGTAGTTTCCTCTTGTGGTCCAGCAAAGTGTGCTGCTTTATGGAGATGCCAAATACATTACAGACATTGATAAGAATGTCCATTAGCTGATGTTAGAAAACACCAGCCATCTTTCAAAGAAGGGAAGTGGCCATTTTTCAAGCAAGGTGAACCAACAATAAATAAGGACAGGAAAAATAAATCTGTGTTTCAGTCAGAATGGGTGTCTTCAGTCATGAATAGCAGGATAGAACTAGAGGAGCATTGCAGCAAAGTGAACTGCTGCCTTCCTGTTCCTGTTCGCTCAGCCTGTGATGAGGGCCTTCGCTGTGGATGTTGAAGGCATCATTGCATGGCTCTGTCCTCAGTTCTACTGCAGATCAATGTCTCTGTGGGTCAATTGACTTGACCCATGTCAAGTATGGACACGGACTGAGATCAGTGAGTATGACGACATCTATTACTTCAGAGGGCTGTTTTCTTAACATTACAATGAAATCTACCTTAGCTTTTGAGGCAAAAGTGTTAAGAGCAATGTATCTCATTCTGCATTCTTGCTTGTACAAAATAATATCTATGAGTATTAGACCGAAAGCTTGCTGACAGTGTCTTAGAGATATTTATGTACTGAAAAGTAGGAATTGGTATGATTTGGTTGTGAAATCACTGTAACCTTCCTTTTATTTTTCTCAGTCCATTTGTAGTGATGGAAGCTACTGTTTGCTTTGATTTTTACTAGTTTGATATCTTTTTCCTGAAAATATTTGAGTGCTGAAGCAACTCCCAACACATCACAGCTCACATTCCTCAAAGAAAATGTGGCTGAATTAAAGCTTAGTTCAGATTCAGGATGTGAAGCCCTTGAAGGTTTGTGATTTCAAAAAAATGCAAACCTCACTCAACAGTGAGTTGTCAGACATCAGACAGGTCTAAGGAGCATTCTGGGAATCTTTCATCGTACTCAGTTGTTGACATTGCATTGGTTATTACATAACTGTTTGGTCATAGAGAAATATTTTTCCATGGAATTTAGCCTGCAGCAAGGTAGTGCCCCTTCACAGTCTTGCGGTTACTGGATCTGAAGCTTCAGAGACAGGTTAAAAGATTTGACAGGAGAAAGATTTGACAGAAGATAGGTAATGTCTATTGAAAGCAAGTCCTACTATATCATCCAAGTGCTATCAGGGATGTGTAACCAAGTCTGAACAGCTTCAGTCTAGCAGACAACAGCTATTAAAGCTACAAAGAAGTGTAATCGATTTATATTTTGCATATTGACTGCTGTACTTTCCAAGATACACCTTCCTATACTGATGCTGTCACAGTCCATATGCCAACAGCAATAACACCCTCAGCTTCCCTTCTCATGGATGGAACAACAGAAGGGTAGCTAATACAATTTGACACCCAGGGTGAGAAACTCCAGGATCTGCTGCAAAAGCTGGCTCATATATTTTGAAAAGGTTTAGCAGAGGTTCTCCCTCCTCTCCCTGTCTGAGGAGGTTATATAAAAGACTTTTTAATATTAAAATATTTCCTTTTTTCTATGTGGTCTTTAAAATAAAGCCTCTGGGGCTGTTAATATCTCTGATGTTATAGCTTTGAAGACTGCATAAAATGATTTTAAAGGAGAAGCTTTTAAAGGACTCGTCCATTTCTAACACTGGCAATCAATCTAGTTTGTAGCTCTAGATATAAGTGGAAACTTTGATATAACACAAGTTAAAGGCAAAAGATTTTACATGACAGTTTGAAAAGACACGTATTTCTAAGTGCTGAACTTTCATTTGTTAGGATTTCATTTAATGAAGGATGCTCTGTAAAACTGCAACTGTCTCACTGCATTTGGTTGCGGATTGTAGAGTGTAAAAAAGCTTTCTTTTATGTAGCTAATTCAGTAAAAAGAAAAAATGAGCCAATTCTACCTAATAGCAAGGACTAGCTAAAAAAAAATAAAAATAGCAAGATTTTTAGCACATTAGCCCCTGTGTTGGCCTAGAAGGAAAAACCAGGCACATTAAGCAATATCTTTTTTTGAAAACCTAGAAAGAAATGTCTGATAAAAATGCAAAAGGTGTTAAAATTTACTTCAGTCAGTTGGGACTTACGTGTACACTGTGGAAGATGTTAGGGGAGGAAGCATCCTGTTTTGCAACATGGCTTCCTCATTTCCATTTCTTAAAATTCAAAATATTCTCATACTTTGAATGATAAGATTTTGTCTCAGTATTTGCAAAAAAAACCGACCATGGGTTAAATGAAAGGTGAGCACTGGGTGGTGGTTGCGACCCTTTTATGTTGGATATGAGAAAGATTGGTTGATGCTAAGAAGAGAGGAATCAGTCAGGTAAGAGTTGCTAATCTGACTGAGGGGACACTTAATTCTGGGAAAGAAAATTTAAACTTTTGTTATGAGATCCTGGAATTCTCATGTCCTGTAAATTTACTGTGAGGCATGGCCTTGCAGAGGGGTAACTTTCACCCTTTATTTTAGGGCAGTGGTTCAGTCTTCAGTCTAAGGAATGTTTAGAATGAAAGGGGGAAAAGTTTATTCTTTGCAAATGACAGATTCCAGTATAAAATCATTTCATTCAATCTATTTTATTCCACCATCTATGATTGCATTCCATGTCTCAGTTGCTCCAAGGTTATTGTAGCAGCAGGAGTACCATCACCACAGAAGGATTAGATGATGGATTTCTTATTTGCAGATCAATATGAATCTTCTGGTATTGTTGAACTAAACAGTCTGCTCTTCCAGCACCTTTTCTGTCCTTCCCCACCACTTCTTTAACTTTTTCCTTATTTACTTTTTGCCATAGATGATAATATTTAAGTATTTCTTTTCCTTAGAGACACATTTTTGGGGGTTTCACTTTCATTATTCTAAAGAAATAAATATGACCTGAGTTGACAGCAACTTTGCAAGTGGAAAGGATATTATAATATGAATTCCATATCTCTACATCTTTATATCTACATAACTGTACAGCTATCACTTATGTCTCTTAATGTCTCATATTCTCTTAGGTCTGAAATTATTTTTTGTGTTTGTGATGCTGTTAAGATTACTTATTTCATTCCACGTCTTTGTACCATTTCCACCATTTACATAATACCTTACCATATTTTCTTTTTTTTTACTTTACGAGACACTTTTTTTGAATGTCTTTGTGACATCATGTACAAGGAAGGCTATATACCTATGAAATGTGACAATTAATGCATTACAAATATCCGCATTAACTGAACAATTTTCTGGTTTCACACCAGAAGTATATGGTACGTTCAAGGTCGAGTGGGATAGGGCTCTGAGGAACCTGATCTAGTTGAAGATGTCTCTGCTTATTGCAGGGGGTTGGACCAGATGACCTTTAAACGTTGCTTTCAACTGAAACTATTCCATGATTCTATAATTCTGATTCTATAACATTTAGCTGTGTTTTGAGCCATTATTCAAGTCTTTCAGGAAAGAAATATTAATATGGATGATATTGTAACCACCCTTTTTGAAAGACAGGCAGTCAAAATACAGTCTATTGCCATTATTGCATCTGTTTATATTTGGTCGGCTTATACTTCACTGATTTATATTTGTGTAATATGGAATTATAAAACCTCTACTTTGCAAGCACTGCCAAAGAAGCAGTATCCAGCAAGACAAATAAGAAGTAGTGAGAGCACCTGAAAAGCCTGTATTTCTTAGCTGAACTTGTAATCCTTTGTCCAAGTTTGCATCTGGTCTAACATTGTGATTTAAGACATTTATTTTGAAGCACATACTGCATGTAAGACAAAATCCTTACCTTTGAGAAAAGAGCTGAGTCTTTGCTCTTCCCCAAATGCAGGCCTGTATGCATTTGTGAAGGTGGTTGGGAAAATTTGAGAAAACAATAAAGGCCAGTGAAATAATAAAAATCTTGCCTTCCTCTCTTCCAGTTCTTGGGATGAGCCTTTCTGATGAACATACCAGCAGTGTTTGCAATGCCCTGTGGGGTCCTGATCTAAACCCTCCCCTCACGTGTCCCTGGCTCAAGCCAGTGAATGGTCGTACCCTGCAGGGTCCCAGCATGTCATCATAAGCATAAGTCACATAGCAAAAGTCACACAGAGAAGGTGAAAGCTGGAAGGTCTCACAGTCCTGTGATGTCCATCAAAACGTGGATCGGCAGACATCCATGAATGGAGTTGTTGGGTGTGTGTGGCTGGTGATGGACATGTGTCCCAGGACAAAAGGCAGGCATCCTGGCAGGTTTAATTACCCAAAATGCCCACTACTGATAGAGTATCACTCAGAGTGAGGAAAACCAAAGAAGGGAGCTGAGACAAATTAGCAGAACAGAGTAGTAAAGAATGCTGTCACATGTTAGAGGCATTGAAATAATGTTTTTATGGTGGTGATTAGCTCAATGGCCTTGTAGTTCTTGAGCCAAATGAGCACAACAAAGCAGGGAAGGGGCGTTCCTCCAGCTCTTCTCTCCCCTTGGCTTCAGGAGCCAGCTGCTGTCTGGTGCAGCCCTTGGAGTGTTGATTTGATTCATGGCACCCAGCATGTCACCCAGGATTTATGCTGTGTCAAGGGGACAGTAATCCTCTGTTTAAAGTGCTTGTGAAGAAAGGCTTCATGTAAGTCAGGCACTCTGTTGCATTAGGGAATGTTTATTGCTACTCTGATGGAGTACTTTCAGGTATCATAACTTTTGTCAGACCTGAGCTCTGAGCAGGGAGGCATAAATATCCAGGAGACTGCTGTTCCTGCTGAACAGGCTCTCTTCAGCAGGATTTGGCAGCACTTGTGCATAGCATTGGTGGGCATCCTCTCCCCCAGGACTTCTGGGGTGATATAAGGATATAGAAAGATTTGCCAACACAAGGGTTTGTCTCAGCACACCGTTTGGAAAGATGGAGGAAGGAAAAAGAGGAAAATGGAGAAGACCTGCTCAACTGTAGAAGTTTTAGGAGAATGGAGATGCCAGTCTAACCTTGTGTTGTCATTCCTGGCAGTCGCTTCAGTGGAGCCAGATTCTGACCATTCACCTAGAAAAACCCAATTTACAGTCAATACTGAGGAAGCCATACTTCAGAGATTAAGAAAGGCCTTTTTTTATCACCTCTGCATGTATTAAAGTCATGTGAGACTGAGCAAAGAGTACAAATAGAAAATATAACCTGTCTCTCAACACTGAATAATTCACATGATTTATTTAGCATCTTCTTTGCCAAGTCAGAAAATAACACATTATTACTCTTTTTTTAATCTGAAATAGTGGTGCTTTCCTTGCTATCTCAGAGTAGCCATGCAGTGTGCACCAAATATAACAAGACCTAATTTTTCAGATGTTTTTAGCTTAACATGAAACAGAGACTGGCTCTTTGTTTTCCTAATGTGCTGGTGTACGCTTTGCTTTCCAAGGGGAATGGACTTTGAGCCAGACTAGTTACTCACCCATAGATGGAGCAGGGTTAATGTTCAGATGAAAATGAAAATAATTATGATTTGAGTAGATCAAATTTCTCAGGGTATGAAATAATATACTGGGCAAAAGCTATAATTCACATAGCACAGTCAGCCACTAATGACATTTCTAGGTTTTTTCTGAGTGATTTCAAGATACTGTGCCATAAAATCCTAATGCATTTTATGAGAATAAGCGTGTGTTTTATATGTAATGATCAGCAAGCTCCAGGGTATGAATGGAGCAGTAAGGGGCTTTCTTAGAGCATTTTTGTTGTATGATTTAATGTGCCTTAGATTTATTTTTCTCAGCTGACATTTGTGAGTGATAAGTATTTTTTTCTGCCTGGTAGTGTGGTTGGAAACAAAACCATGCTGAAAATAATGTGATTCTGTATTGTGCAAATGCAGTTAATATTCTATTACAAGAAAAAAACATTCTCAGAATTTTTTTGTGTGCAACAATACGCAACTGCTCAATACACCAGGAGATCTTGCACAAAGAGAGTCCTGTGATGAAGGTTTTGATTGTTCCTGGATAAAATGCAGCCCTATAGATTTCATAATGACTCATAACAGAGCGATTCATAGCAACTAAGCTTTTGGGGTCTTTGAAGAAGCTCAGGGCTTGAATTTTTATGTGCATTAGAAATATTTTTCTCCATTTTGATGGAGTTAAAGAGCAGCAAGTTAGGCATAATGGGTCTGCTATTATCAGTTAAAAGTACTCCTGAATTAACAGAATTGTGAGGAGTTGTCGAGCAGGCTTCTGGACAGCTGGTTCCGCCAGGACTATGCAGAGTTGGTGCTAGAGGGAGCAACATGGCCCAGGTGAAAAAAGGTTTCATGCTTCAGAAGGGTGGATGGTGTGGGCAGCCAAAATGCGGTACCCCTGCGTCCTTATTAAACAGCATGATTGATCCAGTGAACACGCCTATGGGACAGCTGCATTTTGCGTAACCTTCAGAGGAGAAAAAGGCGCCATCATTTGCTTTTAGTTTCTTGACTCTGCATTAATCTACTGAATAGACACTTTTGTTTGTGGTCCTCTCTTGTTCCTGTGTACCCACTGGAAGTTCCCACACAAACTCTCCTCTCCATCACGTCATGTCTTTGCTAGCCCACACCAGTTACCTCACATCCCACAGAATCACAGAATCATGGAATAAGCTGAGATGGAAGGGACCTATACGGATTATTGAGTCTAACTCATGGCCTTGCACAGCACCATTTTCATGTGCCTGAAAGTGTTGTCCAAATGCTTCTTGAACTCTGTCAGTGTTACTATTCAGCACACAAAAGCTGCATTTCCTTGTTTACAAGCATTCTTATTTCATTCATCCTTTGGCTCTTGTCCCCATCACTCCTCCTCAAACTGTGTCTGTTTTTTGCGAATTTTCATATGTTTGGTTACAACTGTTCTGAAGAACAGCCTTCTTCTTGAAATTGACCAGCAAGCCCACCTAGCTTGTGAGCTGGCCTGACTGACCAGTCCCTGTAACCCTCAGGAAATGGAAAAAATACGATGAAGCTCATTGTCTCTCAGCCACTGATCACGACCCCAGCTGCGATAACTAATGATAACTTAGGCCCAGGCCCAGTGCAGGCAGATCTGATTTAGGACTGGGTTGCTCTGGATTGCTCTGGTGATGTTCAGGTGTGCTTCTCCCTCTCCCCTGTCTCAAAACACTAGCTCTTACTTTAGCTAAATTATTTTACTCAGTGCTTTTGAGTGCTGAAAAGGTAAAACATGGGTGCTTCCCTGCATAAGGTGGTCATACTGGATCCAGTCCGTGTAGTAATAATAATTATTATTACTCTCTGAACTTGATATTAAATGGGAATATCAGGTCTCTACCAAAATAAGCATGTCCAAGACTTTATTAAACCTGGATTTCCATAATCCATGTGCTGGTCATTGTGGAATATAATGATCTCATTAAGCTGTGCTTTGCACCTTTCTACTCTTTTGTGTGAATCTCTCACCAAGCTCTGGATTAATTTGACTGTTTACATGCTATAAATCCCACAGGGGGTTTTGCTTTTGTGGAACTTTGATGTTAATGCAAAGGAGCCAGTGAGTCCTGAAAAGTCGAGGCTGTTTAATTTTTTTAAGATACCACAACACAGTGGTTTTGGTGGTTAAACCAGTTATTTTATTTGAAAAACGTAGGAAGACTTGCAGCTATGACATGGTAGCTCAAAGACTCCTGCTTTAATGAGAGGCATGCAGATGTCTGTTACTCAAAGCATGAGATAATCATCAGTGTCTGAACAAATTCAAACTTATATCAGCTTTTACTCATTTTATTATGCAATTTCCTCTTACTCCATCTGTCATTCATATTATAAAAAGGAGATGTGTTGATAAAATAGAGGATTTACATGCTTCCTGGAAATAAAACCTCATTAACTAGGTACTGGCATCTGGTTTCCACAACCACTGACAAGACGCACTGTGATCCCCTTCTTAGTGCAGGCATGATCCAAAGCACATTAAAATGTCCTTGTAGTCCAGCTCATTCCTCTAAACCCTTGAAGCCACTGCAGTGTAAATACTGGCCCCACAGTATTCCCTCTTACAGCTCTAATAAACTGCATTTTGATCTTTCTGCCTTGTATCCGAAAACGTGCCTGTAAAGTAGGCTTCAGAGATGCATGAATAGTATAATTGAGTTGCAGAGCACGAAGCCCTCACAGCATTTTTCATGTCTAGAAAAGGAAATTATGGTATGATGCAATTTTTTAATGTCCTAAAGAAGTTCAAAGGAAAAAACAAGATCCATTAATGAAACACTTTGGTGTCACCAAGGCTTCTTCTGCTTCTTCTCACATCATTGCTGCCAGTGTATTACTTAATGTGGGCTGCATATGATGGAGAGAGAGCCTAGAAATGAAGGAATGTCCATTAAACCCATTCTCCCCCCTGTAATGCTTTAAATTCTCTGATACCATCTCAATGGCTGCAAATACCCAGCCCATGTCTGTGCTGAAGAACCCTGAAACATGTCCAGACACAGGCACAGGACAGCCCTGGGTCCTCATCCTGCTGGCAGGATGGATGGGGGATGTTTTCACCCATCTCTGGACTGGAGCATGGTCCATGGGGCAGCATGAGGCTGCTGGAAGGGGTTAAAGTTCACCAATGGCCTGAGTGATAACAAAGACTCGATTCTCTGCTGGAATTTCAAGACAGGAAAGGGGGAGGGCAGAGAAGAAAAAGAGAGCGAGTTATTAGGAGCAGTTCATTCATTAATAAACTTCTGTGGGAGGACAAGCGGGACCTGGGTGTGCTTTGGTGTTCTGCTTTGAGACCAAGCAAGCGTCTTCCTCTTCCATTACAAAGATCTAAGGCTTATTGTTTAATGCAGTAATAAATATTGCATTAAAATAATTGGCAAAGTAATGCCAATAAATAATGCATTTCTCCCAAGAGTTTAGCTGAAAATCTAACCCAGCCCCTGCACACATCACAACATTCGCTATAATTGGTCACACAACTATTGTTCCTCATCTGCACTGTTTTTTCTGGCCTGGCTTTAGTGCAGTGATTTGACCTAATTTTTCTCTGACTGTCAAATGGCTGCCCTTGGTTTCACAAGGCAGAGAGCAGGGCTGCCCACCAAGCATACCCCATCCTGGCGTAGCCTGCAGACTGCTGCCTTTTAGGAAAGGTGCTGCTGTGCTCCACATCCATAAGTGGATCATGATAATCTCCTTGACTATAAAGTCAATGCCAAGGAGCAGCATTAACTCTTCTTTTTCTGGTGAGGTGAGAAAGGAGACCCACAAATAAACTTTTTGAGTCTTTCTCTCCTGACATAAGCATTTCATTTGCTCCCCGATGAATGCAATATTCTCCCCAGGAGCTGAAATAAATTTTACTCTATAATGATGTCATACTTTTTTTACTCTTTGTCTCTAGCTTCTTCCACCTGTATTAAATCAGTCGCACTGACTGACCTGTAATGGGTCAGCTAAGATCTTCCTGCACAGAAGCTGAGGAAAAATAGTTTCATTAAAATAAAAAAGAAGGGTAAGGCAAGAAACCTTGCGATGGTTTTCTTTTACTGAAGGCAAGAGAGTTTTTCATGACTCTGCTAAGGGAATGTCTTAAGCATTTCATTTCTTGCTGATGAGCAGCAGCACCTGTGGCTGATACCACCACCCCATTAGAGGGCTGAGTCAGCCTGCCTCTGGACACCTCTACCTTGGAATGTCATAGACATTCAGTTTCCCATGTCCCGTGTAACAGCTGGGGAAGATGAGCGAAAACTGAGCGAGTACTAGGGGATGTAGAAATCCCTCTTGTCTTCCACAGAATCTGCACATAGTCAGCCCCTCTCCAATGTCCCTAGAAATGGAAATATCCATGAAATGCAGGAATAATGTTGACTGTTAAATAAAAGGGCTTTATTTGCCCCATGAAAACTGAGCTGTGGTAACCCCATGGCAGGCACTTTGCCTGTCACAAATACAAAACATTGTGACTTGCCCAGACTTTCTCTTGTCCTTTCTCCCACTGCAGATTGTTCCTGCAGGCAGCTTGCTCCTACCTCCTGATTTAAAGTGGTCTTTTGGTAAAATATCATGCCACCTTTCTCTCCTTCCACTCCCATCAAAAATCATCACTATTGTAGCTCTACCTGTAAAAGCATCATCTGTCTGAGGAAAGAGGTGTGGCTGCAGGATCTGTCCTAGGCAGTGCTAACAGATAAAGGGGTGCCCCTGATTTCAAACACTGGAGGGAAAAAATCATTGCACAGCATTCACCAAAACAAAATGGCTTCTTAAAACTAGCAAGCTGCAAACTGAGGCAATACCAGCCCAGAGAACCCTTCAGAAGAGAATACAAATACAAATTTCTCTGTCCTCACTTTTCATGGGCCCTGCTGGAAGGAGAATTCCATTGATGTTCATTTGCAGCATTCAGCTTCTGCATTCAAGAGGCATTTTGACTGACAGAGAAAAGCAAAAAGAGACAGATGTACTCACTGGGGAAGGCTTATATATAATTGAACATGTAAACATTTGCAAACCACTGTTATTTTTTACAATTGTACGAATAAGAGTGCCTTGACTTGTGCTTATAGGCCTGTCAGGGGTTATGTAAAGCTGGGTACAGAGCAACTGCCCCTGATTCACTGCACCTCAGGCTCTGGGTATGCAGGGTGTCACTGGTGGTGTTTTGTGCTCCCCTGCTTCGAGGCACTACATCAGAGAAAGCACTGCAAGGGGGGGTGTCAAAGGCACCTTTTGCCATGGCTCTGCAGAGCAAAAAGAAGCTGTACCTACTGCAAGGACTTTCTGTTGCAAACTGTCTGCCCCACTCCTTTTTATGACATGAAGGGTCAATAAAGTAAATTGTTTATGTTCTTACACCATTCTTTCTACCTTTGGAAAATACCCAAACCCTGCTGAATTAGTGTCAGTTGAGTGGCAGGTAATGATGGAGAGTCCTCAGAAGGCCTGTCTTGGGACAGTTCATAAGGAATTAGAAATCATTGCCCTTCCCCAAATTTGCAGAGGACATTTTTAGTGCCTGATACAGTAAATCTATCTGATGATTGTCAGCAGCATATTTTCAGTACTACTGCTTGCTGAAGGAATTTCCACAAAAATGAGATTTGGAGGAATTGTCACCCCCCAGTCAGAGTAATGAGTTCTGAGTTTTGATAATGCTCTTTGTGAGTACAGTGGCTATGCTCAAAAGGAATATTGCAAGGAGACCACCCTTCTTACCCTGGGAGTTAAGCTCTCTTCAGTGGCATACATCGCTCACCATGGCAATGGGAATTGAATTTTCCGCTCTCTGAGCTCTCCTGGATACTTAAACCAGCCTCATGTAATACTATTGTGGCCGGTGTCATTGCGCCACTGAAAACTAAATGAATGAATAAATTAGAGCCGTGGCGTTTTGGATTGCTGAATTGCATCCAAGCTTTTTATTGCAGCCATGAACTCCTTTTGCGATGACAGACGGAATGATGCTTATTAGGCAGTTAGGCAGATCATTGTAACCAGCAAACGTGAGAAGTACGGTAGCGGGGCTGTACATCAGAGAACTGAGACAGGATTATCTCTTAAGAAACCCCTTTCCAACACCAATTGCCTTTTGACTGCAGGGCCCCTTCATATAACACAACAGTTTATTCTTCCTTATTGATGCAAGTAATCTAAGTTTATGGCTCCTGTCACAATCTTTTCCTCCCTGGCCTTTTAACTGCCTTGAATATAGAAGCTATTCCCATCTTCTTGAAAGTTTGCACTCCTTCAGCTTTCGGCTTTCATCCTGCTCCTATTTTGTATGTCTCTGAATATCCCTCAATGTCACATTTGCAGCACTCAGTTCCCTCTTTTGTCTCGTGTCTGCGCAGTTGTCTCCAAGGCTTTTTTCTCAGTCCCATTTACCATGTTGCTCCACAGCCACTCTCATCTGTGGGCAGCACTGCAGGTCCCCTTGGCTCTGCCCACATCTCCGGGACTTGGTCAGGTGCCAGACCACTGGTTACACACCCCTTGTTCCCTTGATGTGTCCATATCAAACTCCCAACCTGTTTGTGTGGTTGCATGGGGGGTTCCAAACAAACTGACCTGGACTAGGGTTTGATGGTTTGCTCGAGATGATTTACTGGTACTTGGGAGGGGGTGGTCATTTGCCCTTGGTGTGGCACTTATGTTATCCATCAGTATGCCAACTTGGAGCGTTAATACCAGCAGAATAATAACCCTGTAAAAAGTTGTGATTTTTTTTGGCCAGTGTACCTCCCTGAACTAGTTGATGTTAGGTTGAAATTGCATGAGGGAAGGGGGAGGAAGGGAGCAAGAAGGGGTAGCTGGGAATGTGTAAGAGTGCCTAACTATTCTTTTCAGAAATGGCACAACTTAAGATCTGTTCCTTTGTGACATGAAATTTATCCCAAAGTCATATTTTGTGGCCCATTAACCAGCAAAAGAAGAGGCTGCTGTGGGGAGGAGCAGTCCTGTGGGGGGCCCTCGTGTTGCCACTTGTACCTGTTAGTGCAGGCAATGACATACTGCATGTGGTATGCTGGAGCATCTGGAAGTCAACCCAAGGGAGAGAGAAGCCCCATTGCTTAGCTGTCCATGTGGCCCCAGCAAGTGGCATTGAACAGTTTCTGAAGGCAGTGGCGAGCTGCTGTGCTCCAGAGGAGGCTGCTGTGCCTGGGGATGCCACTGGTGTTTGTTGTGCTGCTTGTTCTCACAGTGTGGTGTTTGTGTGGTGGGGAACGAGAGGAGTCTTTGTCTCCTCAGTGGAAATGCGAGGTCAATGTGAAGGGATAGAAGATTGTCATGTAGCACTGGGAAGTGACCTTGCCTTTGTGTATATATATACACAAAAAATTCTTCTAGGAGAGCTCTTAAGTGCACATGTATTTTCCTGGTGAGGCAGATACAAGCCTCCATTTAACTGCTCCCCTGAAATCACACCAGAGCAATCCATTTGGCTGTGGAACAGTTGCCCTGGGAAAGCCATAAACCTTTATTGCTTGGAGACCTTTGAAATTGGACTGGACACACCATGGTGTTCAGCACAGATTAAAGCAATGTGCTTTAGGGAGCAAAGCACAGCAGACTACCTCAGGGAATGAACCACCCCTTGGGAGCAGGGGACTGGATGCAAATTGTACATTTCCATCTCCGGTTTCTGCAGACCTGCTGGATGTTAGACTTGGAGACCTGGAACGCAGTGATCTGCTGCAGAGTACAGTGACGCAATCTTTATTTTCTGTTATCTTAATTTGGATTTAGTATTTATTACTTGCCAAACTCTCATTTCTGACTGTATGTTGTTCCTTGTCTTCAGGAAGCAAAAAATGCTTATTTTCTGCAATATCAGTACCCAAGCAGCCACATAAATGCTTGTGGCAATATCCTCTTGCAGCAGGTGAGGAAGAGGTGGTGATGGGAGAGTTGCGAGCAGAAGGGTGCAGACAGGGAGGAGGAAGCCTTTCAAACCATCCCTCAGTGACAGCCAGGTGGGAAGATAGCCTTATTCTGGTTCCTGTTGTTGACCCTGTTGAAGTTATCCTGACGCTGCCAACAGGTTTTTCAGGTGGGAATATCCAGACTGTAGATGCCCCAGCCTTGTCTTGATCAGGTTTTATGTAAAAGCTGTTTCCACAATAATTTTAACCAAAAATAGCAGGTATTTACACTTTAAAGTTAGTTGTTGTTTCTGCCTGCAAACTGCAAAAAGTTTCTCACATTTAATTTATGCTTATTTCAGTTTTTAAAAGCAAATAAAAGATGCATTAATAAACCATGAGTTAGAGCATCGTATCTTCAAGTGACACTTTTGCATGGTTTCCCAGAGACATGTTGTTCCCAAATGAGGTATGTAGGTGCTGAGATTATCTTAAGTGGAGGGGTGTACAAAGTGGAAAAGATACTGTGGATTTTGCTAATTTCTGGAAACACAGGATTTGTCAGCCAGTTGGATTATACCTGCTTATCACATCCTCTGGCCATTCCCTATGGCTCCTGTGAGAGAAACACTTAGCGGTATCTCAGCCTCTTCAGATCACAGCTGGATCTGCTGGGTTAAATGGCTAATTGAAGGTGAGTGCTTCAGTGTGCATTAGTCAAACCCTGTAGTTAAAATGGCAGATAATTTCTTTGTAGCTGCATGCAAAGGCAAATGTCTCTGTTACTC
Source organism: Aleadryas rufinucha (assembly GCA_013397815.1). NCBI lineage: Eukaryota > Metazoa > Chordata > Aves > Passeriformes > Aleadryas > Aleadryas rufinucha. The sequence goes on along the minus strand of VZTH01003007.1, from coordinate 122,820 downwards.
TCATTCATTGCCATCCCCACAGCCAGCTATGAAGGGCTGCTGATTTAATTACATAATCTAACAGGGCTCAGTGGCAGGGCTTTAACTTAACCGTAGCTGAGGTATTTGTACTACACAGACTATTATTCTATGCACTCATTCCGCATTTGTGTTGAGCCACATGGGGATATAGAAGATTCTGTAGACCCAGACGTCTGCTGGAATCTCAGACTGTGTAATTCACTGTGGCCATTGAGACACTAGCTGAGGAGATGTGTCATTTACTGGATATTGTTTAGTTTTGGTGCCAGGAGTTGTACCTTCAGGCTCCCGCAGCCCACATCACAGGCTGTGAATGTAGCTGTGCCCGCTCCTCCGGGAGCAAGGGCTGTGGTGGGCTATGCCCTTGGAAAAGTTGGGTTTGTTTATTTGCTTGCTGTTTCAATTTTTATATCATGTGTTAACACCTTCTCTCAAGGTCTCAAAGCACCACACAGAGGCAAGAAATCCCTGTGCCTTTTTGAACTGATATGCCGTCTTCTTTATGTAGGGAAAAAAAGGCTTCAAGAGGCAATATGAGTAACACAGTGGTTGCACAGAAGTCCCTGGTGGGGACAGAAGTTGGCTGTAACCTTTGGGACTCCCCAGGTCTCTGTGGCGATCTTGGTAACATTTCTCAGTCATTATGGTTGCAGACTTTGCCTTTAAAATAGTACCATGTCAATTAAAGGCAAAAATAAAGCAGTCCACCAGAACCTTATTGGTGTATATTCTACCCCATGTCTCTGCTGAGTTGCTCACTCTGCTCTTTAAATCCTAGCAGCTGAGGGATGGTCAGAGCTGTTTTGCTCTCCTCCAGAGCCTTGACCTGAGCACTAGCAGTGTCTGCAAGTTGTGCCAGAAAGGCAGCACAGGCAGGGTGAAATGTGCTCCTTGGGCCTTGACCCTTTCTGCTTCATTACTGTGAAAAGCCTACAGCCGAATATTCATTCATTTGTATTCAACCTGGCTGTTCTGCTTTCAGACTTCCTTTCTTGTCTGCAGCTGACAGGATGTCACAAGGAAGTGACACGGCAGTGACACTCCGTATGTCATGGTCCACTTCTATTCGAACTTGATTTTTATCTAGTAATGAATCAAGCCACAGGAGTCCAGTCTGGGAATAAAAAAGTGTCCCAAGGAAGCAAGCTGAAGCTAGAAAGTTTTTCAGTCCATTTGGAAATAAGAATGCATTACAATGCGCTTTTCCCCTCCATAGCAGACCCCAGTATTCTCACAAGGTAGACTGCGTACAAAAGGGGTTTTGCATTATTTATTAGTGCGCCTCTGTCACACATAATGAGGGCTATAAAGTATGTAAGAGTTTATAATTGGCTATCTGCAAGAAGTAATCCTAAGGGGGATGTGTAAGGATCAAATAAATTATGCTTCATTATAGTAGTTATGCCAAGGATATTAGAAAATTGTTTTTAGTTGGAGGAAGAAAAATAAAGAGAAGCAGAGAAAGAAAACTCTTAGTTACTTCCCAGACCTGCTTCTGTCAAAGATTTTACAGTCTCAGGGAAGATTTCAGTATTTCTCTTTAAAATTCCTAATGTGTTCAAGATGCTAAATAAGCAGTTGCCAAGATACTCGTACAAATAATGCATAAATGGAGTTTATCTAAATTGTTTTATTAATAAACTTTACTGAACTCTCCCATGCAGTTAAGCAGGAATCCCAAGTCCCCATTATCCGCCATTGGCACATCAGCTTTTAGAAATGAAACTTTTATCTCTTCCTCTCAGGGGGACAAGAATGCTTGCCCCACTTCCTCCTTCCTGGAATCTAATTATTGTTCTGATAATTCAAAACAAGGATTCTGTGGCAGTAAAAGAGACAGGGGAAAAAAAAAAAAGATGAACAGCTGGTCCTGGAAGCTGTGATGGTATCATTCTAAAAGGAATATTTACATTTTAGAAAAGCCAGGACTAAAGGGATCTCCATGTTTCTGACTTAGTTATAGGGCTCTTCTAATGCTTCTGGATCCAATTTTTTTTACAATGGAGGTGCCCCTGGAGTATATAAGTTAGACAAGGAAAAGTCTTGTCAGATCCAGGAGGGAGGGAATATCCCTTTCCTTAAAGCAGTTGCTGGATATTATTATAGTTTTAAATCGAAAGTCAAAGGAGGACAGGGTTTCTCTCATGATAAAATATACTTGGTTTTCATCCATTTCCAACAGTGAAAATTACTTGTGCTTTTGTGTATTAAGTGTAATACTTTCACAAGTCTAAAAATGCATCCTATAACCCTTATGAGACTATGGTTGCACCAGTCCCTGGCCAAGCCATAAAGGGAGTTCATGTTTTGGAATGCTTTAGCAAACCAGTGTTCTGTATGGACAGCATTGTGTGAAAACTGTGGAAAGCAGGAGGGAGCTGCTGGGACCGGGAGCAGCTCCCTCCTGCTTGGGAGGGATTGCAGCCTCTGTAAGTAGCTCGGCTCAGCCTGCACAACAAAAACTGCACTCCAGCTTCAGCCAGGGGCTGTTTGCTGAGTACAGAACTCTGTCAAACAGCTCTGGCTTGGGATCACTTGCAGGTGCTTTTATTTGCCTCACAGAAAACATAGGATGCTCATTTCATATCTGAAATATAAACTGTGGGGACTCAGCAGCACAAGTGGCCAGTGAGGAGCTGGATGGGTCACAGGAGTCAGCTGGTTGTGAAAGAGGAATGCAAACAATAGTTAGTCTATGAGGAGAGTTGAAAATAAGAGGTTTTTCCTCCTTGAAGACTTTATAAATGGTCCAAGTGCCATCGTTAGCAGCTCCTGCAGCCATCTAACATTCACCTCATAGCTTGTTCATTTTCTGTTTCAATTTTTTTCTTAAATTCTCTCTCAGTCCTTGTAGGAGGTCCAGCCAATGCTAATATTGCTCCTTAGCATTCCCTACTCCTAGGCCCAAATAAAAATGCATGTCTTGTATCTAGGAATTGCATGCTCCATTCACTAAGTATTAATCCATTAAGCCAATGATCTTGTAAATTGGAGCAGAAATATTGAGTGCTGGGGATGGTATCGAAGCATTGATAAGCTTTTACCAAGGACAGCCTTTATAGAGAAGAGTTTCTAGAAGAGTCTTCCACTGCTCATAAAGCATTATTTCTAAAAAGTTTTTAGGAAGAGAGGACAAAGATGAGCTCCAAGAGTCACACAGTTCATTTTAGGGTTTTGCTAGTTGGTATTATCATCACCTTCAAGGTCTTTATTTCACTTAACTCTCCTTTTGGGTTCTCTCCATTGAAAGCAAGAAGTTTGATTCATTATTCAACTGCTCTGATAGTATCTGGCATGGCTTTTTGTTTTTTGAAGGGAAAATTCCAACAGACTGTGGAAGCCAGCAGCCACAGAAATGCTATGGAAAAGAGGAGGAGGCTGTGTGGAATGGCCAGTTCTAGCAGGAAAAAAAAGGAATAAATTTGGCCTGCTTAATCTGTTATAGAGAAAGGTGGTGCAAAGAGGGAAGAAAATGAAATGGTCCCTCCAGTAGGGGTTTAGCAGAGCCCATGGTTTAAGGGGTGAACAGAAATTACCACAGGAAGATACTGGTTAGACAATGTGAAAAGCTTCTGTTGCAGACACAGAGCCACAAGAACAGGATGTCTTAGAAGGTGGTGGGATCTCCATTGTGAGGGGCTTCTTAAGAACAGATTCAACAAACAGTTCTTTTGGAAAGTACAAGTAGAGCTTATCCTGATTTTGAGGCTTAAGGATTATTCAAATGACTTATTCATGTCCCTTCCACCCCTAGTTTTATTACTAAATTTTACCGAACTAATTTCAAAGGTGGGCTTATGAGTTCATTATGGGAGAAGCACACCCTTTTACTCAGTTCTTCCCTCTCACACACTGATTTTCATTAACAGAAAGAGTCAAGTATGTTTGAGATGTTGGTAAGGTTGTCCATATGGATTCTCTCTGAAGAGGAAAAGTGACAGCGCCAAGTTTTTCTGAGCTGCAGATGTGCAATAAATTTGTAACAAACTGCAGCTCCTATCCAAAATTATATTTATCACATTTTGTGGCAAACTGAAAAATGGGATCTATTTGAGGGAAATTGACTCGATAGACTTCTTCCCTCTGCAAATTGAGTCAGTTCTTGAGTTCAAATGCCTTTGGATAGGAAGCACAGAAAAATCTGTATTTTTATTTGGTTTTTTTTAAAAGAAAAATTTTTTAAAAAAATCTTTTTTTCTTGGGTATGTCTCATGATGCAAGCTTTTCAGCATGTGAAAATCATGCAGAACAAAACAGACAGTCTAAGAGTATGAAACAGTATTCTGAGTGTCACACGGCTCTAATTGGAGATATGTTGACTCTTACCATCCCTCTTACTGAAAACAAAGTAGCTGAGAATGGGGTAATAGTTGGTTTTAGTTTAATTGAGGAAGCCATACAAACAATCGATTTCACATGGAGTCTATTATTGCTTAGATTTAACTCCATTTCTTTTGATTTCCCACTGTAATTCAGCACAAAGGCAAACAGCACTGAATACACCTTTGTTCATGCATAGATTAATTCATGTGCTTAGCTGCTTGCTCTGCAAGTAGCCTTGTGAATGCAAAGGGTATTTAAAAAGCTGCTAAAAAATGCTGCAGCTACAGCAGCAAACAGTAAATGAAACTGACCTCTTCTTCACCAGTTCCCATGGATTTTACAGCACTTCGCTGTCTGAGCATGATCCATAAGCAGTGGATACACTGTACGGATAGAGATGCAGTTGATGGCTGCAGGCCTGTGTATCAACTGCGCTACTGGTGTGAACATTTTTGCAGAGTAGAAGAAGACTTGAACCTGTAAAGCATCAGTGAGAAAAGCATAACGTGAAAAGTGATTTTCAGCTATGCTTGATGACTGCCAGTGACTTTTACAGCATTATTTATCTTACTGTATTTCCTATCTAGAGAAGTGATTTCCAAACTCGTTTGATCTGAAGGGTCTTAGAGACTCTCCAGTAGAATTGTGGAGCCATTCAATCTTTATTGCAGGTATAGATTTCCTAGTAGGATGTATGAACTTCCTTGGAAAGTCCTCTGTGGCTTGCCAGAGGGTCTACAGAGTGTGTACTGAAAATGCTACTTTAAAGTCTTGAGTATAGCTGAAGTTTTACTGAGATGTGCAGTGGTTGATCTATTAATCCATAGACAGCTCAAGTGAAATAAAACCAATTAGAAAAAAAAAAAAAAAAAAGGCAAAAGCCTGGTATGCAGTACTCCCCAGCTGGATACAGGCTTTGCATCAGTTCCAGTTTCCCTGTGACTTTGGGGATATGCCACCAAAGTGAAGGAACTGGCTGGACATCTTTTGTTGCTTTATTCGTCATCTACAAACTACTGCTTTTTAATAAACCACTGAACTAACAGACATGGAAAAGCAGTTATTTGGTTTAATCTGTGACTGAATATTTCAAAAAGCTGCTACAATATAGCAGTGAAATCACTGGAGTAGTGTTCAAGAGTCAGAGTGGTGCAGACTTAGTCCTTAGTCTGAACAGTTTGTGTTGAAAAGATATGGGGATGCCTGTCCATTTATCCATTTTTCTGCTTAGGCATCTTCACTGATGCAGGATATATTTCCTTCATTCCCTCCTTACGGTCTTTCATGAGATCAGTTCACGTACTGGGAAATCCTTTGAGCATGGAGCTTCTGAAAAGTTCTGCCTAGTTTTGGCCAGTCTCCATTTGTTATTGAAATTCATATTAATGAAAAGGATTACGCCTTATCTACTATGACTACACGGAGAGTTACGCATGTTGGGAAGTTAGTTATTAAACTACCTTTTATTAATTACAGTAGGCACCCTTGTGTTTCTAATGGAATGATTTCTATTTAAATACATTATGCCATATGCCATATGCTGCTCTAGACTCTTTGAACTGTCAAGCATTTGATTCTGAGTCACAAAACGACGGGGTGAGCACACAGATGGGTTGTCACATAAAGAAGTCTGATGGCATGTGATAACGCTCAGGCTTTTTTTTTTTTCCCCCTCCATAAAGCTTATAATGTACAAGCATTGATCGTGGCTTGCCAAACAAAAATGAGCTGACAGTTAAACTCCAGAGTGTTTTCTGGAGTTCTTCAAGCATTTCAGTTCCACTCTGCGGACTCACGCTGCCTTTAACTGGACCATGTCACATCCTTTTCAGAACAATTGGTGTCAATCATTTTATTGTGTGACAAATTCTGGGAGAAATGACACAGAGGCTTGCCAAAGCTAGTTCTGAGTGGTAGCAATTGAGGCAGACCAAGGCCATTTTGGAACAGCAACTTTTTTCCATACAAACAGTTTTCTTTTAAGGCAGACATACATGTTTACACTCAGGAGAAACACAGTTTTTCCTTGAATCTTTTCCTTCTTTCCTAACATTCAGGTAATTTCCCACAAAGGAAGAGAATTGATGACAGGAATTGAAACATTTGCATCTTAAGGGCAGAATGAGGGCAGAAGGATAAAAGATAAGGGATAAAGAAAAGTGGAAGTAAGTTTGGGCCAGATTCATACACTTTATAAAGGTGTTTACAATATAGCTATTTTCCTCTGAAGTAGGTTTCTAAACTCCCATTGAGATCAATAGATATCCAGGGTGGAACTCATTAGACTAAATCTAGATGCTTTGCACTGTTAGAGATACCCTAGGGTCTGCAAAATCTCTGTGTGGGCTGGCAGGTATGACAGAGGACTTAGGGGAATCTTGCACTGCTCTGGAGAGGCAGTTAAAGGAGCAAGATACTGAACAGCAGTTAAACTGGTGGAAGGTGACATATTTGGGTGGCTAAATCCTGCTCTGGGTTTATACTGCCAGTGGAGCACAATTCAATCATTGAACTAAAAGTGCCTAGTGCCATTTGAGATGCCTTTGGCTATTCCACCTCCAGCTGCTGATCCAGATGCATGTGGCTTTCCCTGCTGCCTCCATGTCATGTCTGCCAGTCCCATGTGAATGTCTTTGCTGTCTCAAGAGTTATGTGAGCTTAGATGTGTCCTAGTCACAGACCTATGGTGATGTATTCTTTAGGATGAGAAAAATGTCTTCTAGATTCCCCTGATTGTACTGACAAAGATCTCAACTCAATTGCCACTGCAGAGGCATCTGCACAGGTTTGGTATGCCCTGTGTCACCTGAGGCACCTAGAAAGGAAGCATCTCTGGGTGGGGAAATTTCCCTCTCTGAGCCTGAAGCACCTCTGTAGTAATGAGCACACCATCTTTGGTCAAATGAAAACCAAAGCAAAGCGATGTTTCTTCTGTCAGAAAACTCCCATCTGCACCCTCCATTGCCCATGCTCTGTCACAGTGAAAGTAAGGGCTGTGACTCTCCCAGGACACAGCGCTTTGCCGGCAGGATGCTGTCACGTATTTGTAATACCTTTTTTAGGCTTCCTGTGCCACTGGCCCCACTTTCCAAGAGCTCTAGTAGGCAGGTGGCATTTCTTCACTGTGCCCGTTTGCTGAGGCTGGGAGCCAAGCGGGTGCCAGACAGTGCATGCTCATGGTTTGGAGTAACCCAACGTAGCACAAAAAGTCTCATTAAAGGTATGGGGCTTGACGGTCAGAAAAAGGGAGGCTAAGCAAAGTCAGATGCTGTGAATTAAAACCTGGAGCTCAGAACCAGAAGAGAATGGGTGTTGGGGTTTTGCCCTTGGCTGAAAACCCTATTTCCATATTAAGCAGTGTTACTGGAGGCAAGATCTGCAAGCTAAAGGTTGTAGCATTTTATTCTCTCTGATTTTCTTGTTCTTATGCTTCATTTTGCTTCGCATGTAAGAGTCCCTCTAATGTCCCACTATAGGTAGTCTGTGGCAGAAACACCTCGACCTTGAGTGAAACCCTGAACTAACTTGCTGTCTCTCATGTCATGACTCTTGTAGGAGGAATGGGAGGAAATTTGGTGCAGCATAGAATTGTGTCTGTGTGCCCCTGCTGCCCTGACACTGGGATGAGGGAGTCCCTTACTGAATTCATTCACATTTGAGAATCACAGGATTGTACACTCTCTCAAATGAGGCACTTTAAGCTCAGACTCAATAAGAAACCAGTCAAATGCTCCATGTTCAGTGACTACTAACTAAAGATAAAACTTTTGCCCAAAGTGTTGATCTTGTGTTTAATCCTAATAAAAGCCCATTTCATCTCCATGTCTGGGTTTCCTGAGGGACAGACACTAACAGCAATGGAAGGGGTTGGTGTGATAACATTTCTCTAACAGAAGAACAACAGAGAAACCAAAGAACAAAGAGATGGTGCTGAGAGCAGGTAGAAGTGTAACCCTAAAGAAGGGATGTTCTGGGTGAAGTCAGTATAAAGATACTCTCCCTCACTAACTGAATTGAGGCTGGACTCCCACAGGCGTGGGAGCCAGGCTGCCTGCAGCTGGCGCGGCCCTGCTCCCCTCTTTCTTCTGTTGGGTCCTGCTGCTCTGCCCAGGCTCTGGAGTTTGTCTTAATCTGTTTTGACCCACTTCTGTCACTCCATTGCTGCTTGGTATAAGCTCCTGGAGGGTTCTTTGAACAGGGACTTCAGAAGATGTATCTACTGAAGTATTTCACATCCCAGTTTTTAACCAATTCTTCTTTAACCATATTTTTTGTTATCTAAGGTATGTCTGAAAGCAGCAGACAACTTCAGGTGCCAACTCCATTTTACTTTTACACTCCAGAGTCACTTTTATAGGAGGTAAATGCTTTAAAATCATTAAAGCGAGGTGAGTTTTTAAATCACAAGAACCAGAGACTGAAAGTCCGTGCTGCATCTAAAAATTGGTTTTGTTTTGCTTGTCAAGATTACTGTACCTTCAAGTGGCAGATGGGAATGTAAAAACTTTCTACCATCCTTGAAGATTCAGGCTGGCTAATAGAGAAAAAATGTGAAAGGAAAAATCATCATTAAAATGGTCTTGAAAGCAATGACTTCCAAATTATTGTCTGTCAGCTTCTCCATATGGCCTGTCAGATGGACAGTATACATTAGAATTCCCATACAAAATAAACAAAAAAAAAAGGCAAGTTTTCTTTTTGGTGAGGTCTGAAAATAAAAGGGTAAAAAGTAGATGATGGGGGAGAGAAAGCAGGAAGATAATTTGAAGTAGATATTTCTCCCTAAAAAGTGACTGTACGAAAAGCAACCTTCAGTTCTGGTTTTATTTTCTCTCTGCAGTACATATATCAAGTCTGGCCCATTCCTTTTATTTTTCTAAGTGAAAATACAAATTGGGTTTTCACAATGACAAGGCCCAATGAAGGGCTCCTTCCTTCTTCAGAGCCTTCCCAGGGTCCCTGTTACAGCAGTGAAGACTCCTCTAACTGCTGGGCAAGGAAGCCTTTATGGTGCCCAGCAGTCCCTTTCACTGCGTTCCTAGGGTGTAAGTGTCTGGAGCTGAGGATATACAAAAAATGAATGCATGTAAAAAGCTCTTAAAAAGCCCATAATCAAGGAAAGTCACCATGGGTTTAGTTACCATTTTAAAATGCATTTTGTAGCAGCAAGGCTCTGAGGCTGAGTCCAAAGCTAAGTGCCTCATTCACTGCCATCACCACCTCTCTTTATTCATCAAACTGATGGCTTTCATCATCAGACTTAGCTGAATCATGTGCTTAGATTTACCCTATGCAAGGGAGAAGGAAGGAGACTGTTCGAGGTTTGGCTTTATTTAACAGGCTTTTGATGCAGTGATCAAATGGACTGACAAAAAACTCAGGAACGAGCCATTTAGCAATCAGGGAATGCTGTGCTCTCAACAAGTGAGAGGAAGAGCTGAGTCTGTAAAACAGGACTTTCAGCTATGAACGATCAGGACAGTTGCAATTAATTTATGATGTGATACCTTCATGGGTTATTTAGGGCACATCAGGTCCTGAGTGGAGGCTCCCATTTGAACCCACAGCAGCTATCTGAGGACAGCCCATCACGTGGATTTGCAAATTTCCTTTGTTGTGCACTGGCTTTTGCTGATAGGTCTTGGTGTTTATGACTGCAGTCATTTTGCCCACAGCAAAATCTGGTTAACATCTCTTGGTTTGTTAATCCTTCTGTATTTATTGTTCAAGACTTGCTCATATCCAGGCTATTCTTGGAGATATTAATAGTAGTTAATATTTTACCTCTTGGAGTAAGCTGTTTGCTGCATGCCACAAATCATTTCTTTATCACTTCAAAGATGAGACCTAGATCTGTGCCAAGCCACTAATGTAATTACTGTCCCTTCCCTGCCACATCCACCATATGCAGAGCCTGTTATATGTAATTATTTTCAATCACAAGCACCACTCCAGACAGACAAGATCATCTTTCAAGTGCTGTTACTAAAATACAATCATGCATTATACTCACAGCAAGAGTGACAGGGAAGGCAGTCTGGGAGGGACAAGGATTACTCTGGATGGTTTAATATTGAGACATCCACTGTCTAACACACTGGTTTGTAGTTTTAGAATTTGCAGATCTGGGCAGCTCCTCACTTAGCCACATAGGCTGGTTTTAGATAACTTTTTGAAGTGATCCATCATTCTGCATGGACCACGCAAAGAGCCTAGGGGCTATCTGGGACCGTGTTAAATACTGAAGCCAAGGTCTTAATTCCAGCTTTGGATTGCCAAGGCTGGTTGCTCTCAGTCAGCCCTGCATGTCTCTCCCCATGCCTTGCTAGCACATTGAGCCAGATGCAGCATTCACAGTAGCAGCGTTTCACAGACCAGGGCAAGGAGCCTGTTTCATTCCCAAATATGGAACCTCTCCAGAAAACCTGGTCTGTGACAGTGCCAACACCTCCACTGGTGCATGGTCATCTAAAACAGCTGCTAAGTGCCACCAGCACCTCCACTTGCTGACTTGTCCTGTCCCACTGACTGGGTCCCTCACACCTGGAGGCTGCAGCCCCTTTTGTGAAGGTGCCATTTACGGATCTGCACATTTCCTTCCCCTTTCAATTTCTTTTAATGACTGTAGTGGATAATGGAAGATGACAGGGGATGGTAATTACAGGACATTGTTGGTTTTGGTTTTCTTCCTCTTTTAAAAAATGTTATAGGCATCCTAAGCATTTTAAGCAGCTGTAAAGATGGGTGTGGTGTCCTGGGTAGCATAGCTGAGTAAATGCAATAGAACAGGCCAGAATGTGACTCTTGATCTAAACCAGTAACTGCTCTGAACTGAAGCTGCTAAATTAGCTTAATGATTTCCACTGGGTTTGCAGCCCTTGGATTCAACTTGGATCTTTCCTCTTTCAATGGAGGCTGCAGCTATTCAGCAGGATCTACATCCTCTGTGATTAAATAAATTGGCTGTGAGCATGTATGAATTATTAGTGGTAAAAGTATGCAGCCTTTTTGCTTTTGCAGGATCTGATCTACACGGTTGCTTACAAACAGTCATGGATTGATTAGAAGGGAAGGGAAGGAAGGGACTGAGGGGCTTTTGTCCAAGTCCTATTAACACCATGGGCTTTGAGGCACACTCCACACTTTCAGTGCATAAAATAAGGGAGCTGAAATGCCAGTTCCCAGCTTCAGTGCCCATGCAGACTGAGGCAGCATCAGCCCTGTTGAAGTCATGTAGAATCCTGCTGAAAGCAATGGGACATGACACACACATGCTCATACATACAAATATACCTCCAGGCACAAAGCAAAAATTGTGAAACATTTTCTAGCGGACTAGCAGGCTCTAAATCTTTATGGAAGTCTTATGCTGAAGGCAAGTCCCTGAGCCCGGCCTGAACCTTGCCTGCAAGAAGTACTGGAGGACACAAGTATTTTGTCAATAGACACAAATCCACAACAGGTGCATATGCACCACAAAAGGGAATTGTCTGAATGTCAACTGAAACCAGCTGAAAACCAGTGATATCAAAGGACATGTCAGAGCAACAGCTTTAAGTCTTGTGGCCAGTTGGTACCTGTGACAAAACAAATACTAATAGGCATAAGCCTTTTTGCCAGATGGGAACACAAACCCGTGCTTGTGGCACACTAATGGACTCTGAAAGCTGTTGTGTTCACTCAAAGAAGTATGTGAGCTTGCTCATGGCTTTATACCTTGTTGTTTGCACATAAGCATGCTGCCTCTTGTGCTTTAGGGTCATGTGGCAGCACCAGCAATAGGCAGGAGTTTCCCACTTGATCTCGTCATCCCAGTCAGCACAGGCTGCAATCGGAAAAGAAGCTGCACTGCTCGGTGACTGGTACTCCATAAGTGAAACTCAGCACTGATAAAGCCCATACCCAGCTGGAGTGCCATCTGTCACTAGGGTAGGGAGGCTTTCTGACATAGTTTTCCCTTACTTGGTTTATCTCTTTCTAGGAGGCACAGCTAATGGTGAGGCTCAGTGGTGAGTGCTGTGGGCTGGTTGTTAGGCAGTGTTGGAATGGCTTTAAGGGCAAGCATCCATGTGTGAGCTCCTTTGGAGCAATTCAACATTACAGTATATTGCAATGCTAAGGATTTTTTGACTGAACCCAAGAATTTATTTTCACTGAAACTGAGCTTTGAACTTACAGACATGGGTGTACAGAAATGGGAAAAGAGGTGTGACAAGGGGCTGAAGGAGTCTGAGTACGGAAGGAAATAAATTGCCAAAGTTTGTGATCACTGATCCAGTGTAGCATCAGAGGCAGAAAGAGTGAACAGGTACTCATGTTTGGAAAAGGGTGAGCTGTGTTTGGAGAGTGGCAGTGGAAAGTGCTGTGAGCAATATTCGTGGGAAAAAACCCAAACAACAACCTGTTGCTGCAACAAAACCTAAAGAGAGCTGAAAACAAACAATCTGTGAATGCAATGGGCACTAGACACTCTTGCCACCTGAGGAGAGTAATTGGCAAGGGCTGAGTAAGAGCTTGTTCTGGGTTTGGAGGAGCAGCATTGTTATGCTAATAGTCCTTTCACTTGCCTGCAGTGCTGCTGTTGTGCTCTCCTGGAAGAACTGGGCAGAAGACTTTCCCAGGACCTATTTGTGAGGAAGGGCTGGCTGCTGTTTAATCTGGTCCAAGGCAGGCGGGTGCAAGCCTGCCTTCCCTCCTACCCCCTGATTACATCTCCCTGCCCCTTGCAACAGAGCCCTTTGAGCATTTGCAAGGTCTCCCAGACAGTCTGTTCAAGTACACAAGCTGGTTGCAAACAGCCCAGCCAGGGCAGCTCACTTCAGGCCAGAGCAGCTCCTGAGCTGTGGCTGCCTTGGGCTGGCACTGGGTGCATCGTGGGCATCACGAGCAGTGTGGGAAGGGATCAGAACCACTGCAGACTGGCTGGGGCTGCCACAGTGCACTGGTCTGTGAGGCTGCCTCTGGCATCTAGGTGCTCTTCTTCCCTTCCCCAGACATTTTAGTCATCAGTGGTGATGTTCCTCCTTGCCCCATGGGGTCCTGCCTCTCCCTAGCACACCACCCATGCTGTCTGTGCTTGACAAAACCTTTCTTGCTTTAACAGTTCAAGGGAGAATCAGCAGGGGCTTTTTTGAGAGTCTTAGGCTGTCTTTAACAAATGTAGACCCAATTTTGGCCTAAATTCTCTTGTCTGAGAAACATCCTTTCTGAGAATTTAATTAGAAGTGGTTCTCATTTACATGGATTCTACCAGCTGCCCTTAGCTCTACGGCCCTAGGGGAAAAAAAATCAAATGATACCATGAAAGATATTAGTGAGGACATTAGAAGCACCATATCCAGATCAGACAAAGTTCTGAAAATACCTAGCATTCACATGTCCTTAATTGCTTTTCTCCTGTCACAGCTGTTGGGTGAATGCACCATCTGAGAGAGGGCTGCCTCAGGGATTTCTTTTTCATTATGTGATGCAGATATGGAAACAGGAGCAGGCAATCACTGCTCAACAAGGGAAAGAAGTAGCCTTGAGCAGCAAGAAGAAATTTGAACTTAGTGGAGGAGGATCCAAGGAGTGAATATTGGGCTTAAAGAGGGGCAAGTGTGCTTGGAGGAGCAGCAGAGAAGCTGCTGAGCTACTTTGCTAACATCCAAGATGCTAAGAGCACTAAACAACTTTTGAAGAAAGGTGAGATACCACTTCTGGACTTCGGTGTCTTGTTCAGGTGTGTCTTTGAGCAAATCGAGAACATAATAAGATGACTTCTGTATCTTACAGGAACATCAGCAATATGAGAAGCTTAGGTATCTTGAGAATGGAAACAGGAGAAAGGTACAGTGAGCTCCAAACCCTGAGCCATAATCCCTCTCAGGACTCCTGTTAGACTGGTGTGATGTCCACAGTGTCTCTGTCACAACACCCAGGGCTTTCTTGCTCTGGGAGCGTGGCAGCACAAGTGCTTTGCCAGGGAGCACATGCTCCTTATTGTCAAGAGAGGAGGAGCAAGGTGATGTGAGATCAAGAGATATGCCCAGAGTCAGCAAGTGACAGCTGTAGGGCTTGAAGCCTTGTGCACTGCCTAGCAGGTAAAAGGCACCCATGCAAACCTTGGGAGGGCTAGCTTGGCTTTACAGCCTGTGAAGTGTCAGGTGCTCCTCGCCCATTATCTACATAGTGATTTGTTTCCAATCTCATAAATTAGATCTGACACAAAGGAGGCAACATTTAAATGTTGTAGCACACATTGAAATGTTCTCTCTAGGCTGTCTGTGTAAAATGCTTTGCCAGCTACATCGGCCTTTTGGCAGCTGCTGCAATGACAGCTGAGAATGCAATATGATAAAAATGCCACTTCTGCAAAATAGTCATGGTGCATGGGTGCATTGCTGGTTCCCAACAAGGTCTTGTGAAGGGACAGGCTTTGCCAAAACACATTTGTTTGGGGCAGCATGAGGGCTGGAGAAAGCAAAGCATCTTGTGAATGTTAAACCAAGTACGATAACAGGTAAATGACTCAAGACCTCAGTTGTTTCAGCTGAATGAATTAAGAAAACTTTGTGGAGTGTGACCTGTGGTATGAATTGATCAAGTGGTATGAAACCGTTATTCCCTTGCTTTTGAAGGAGTGAAAAACAAAGCAAAATGGCAACAGATTAGCACAACTGTCAGTTTTCCTGATGGAACCTTCATGGACCCTGGTTGATTGTTGTTTCAATTAATCAGAAGCAATCAGCTTGTAAATGCTGTCATTAACACACTTCTATTTAACCACATGTTGTGTATTCCAAACTGCATATTTAGGGGTTCTGGAGAGTAGAAGGAGTCTAAAATCTCTCAGATAAAAGCTTCAGAAGCTGAGCATGGCTTCTGATGCTGAACTGCTCAGACTGCCTCCAGCCCACAGACCAGCTGTAAAACTGCCAAATGTCCAAATGGTTTTAATCTGTTTTTAGGGGAAGAAGAGACTTCTTTTTCTCTGGGATTCCCAAATTACAGTTTGACACTTTGATTCCCAAGTGGCAGCCTGTGTTTAAGCTAATGGCAGTTGCTTGTATAAACTTTTATTTCCTTTTCTCTCCATAGGTTTGTTGATCGGCTCTGGTTGTGCCCTCTATCCTCTTGGCTGGGACAGTGAAGAAGTCAGACAAACCTGTGGTAACCTTTCCAACCAGTTTGAATTGGGTGAGTCATCACCAGAACATTTTAGCCACATTAGGCTCTTCTATGTGTTGGCCATAAAAGCAGACTAGGACCTAAGCGCAGGCCTGGGGAAGCAACCTACCTGTGTGTGGTAGGCTATTCATATTGCATAATTCTGGTATGGTTCCAAGGCAGAGGATTTCAGATAGATCTCTGGAAACATTTTCCAGAAGAACATTATAAAAGAAAATGAAGGTATAAATGTATGTATGTATGTATGCGTATTTTAGGAAATAAATCAGATTTAGTAGTTGTGCAATATGGGTGCTAACAGTCCTGGAGATCTTGACAGGGTAGACAGAGGCATCCCATCACAGCACAGGTCTCCATGAGTGCAATTGGCTGTCTTTGAATTCTGGGATGTTTATGGCCTTCTAACACAAGGCTAGAGTGTATTTGTATGTTACTTACATGCTCAGGAAGCTGACAAACAACACTTGCACCCTATGTTTGCCTTCTCCCAAACAAGCTACTTGTCTTACTGCTGATGACAGCACTGTGCCTGGAATGAGAGCCAGGATGCAGCCAAAGCAGGCTCACAACTGTGCTTTCTCTGGAGAGGCTCTAGAAAACAAGGAAACAGCAGCAACCTAAGGATTAAACAATGTGGATGATCAGGATCTAATGTTTGAATGCACATCCAGGTCCTTATTTAGCAGGAAGGATCAATTCTATTGCTGATACCCTTCTCTATAAGTGCTCTCTGATCCTGTATCTCTTGAGGAAGAGGAGGATCTGCAATCCTCCTAAAGGGACTGAACACCTTGACCCCCCACAGACTTGAGAGCTTCTGCTCCTAAGCATACAGAACTCCCCATTTCCAGCCCCTGCAAATTAACCTTAGTTAATCTTAGAAATTCTTTCTATAGCTGTGTGTGCAGGACTTGTGCAGGGCCTGACAGTAATCCCAGTGCAAGGAATAGTAGACAAAAATGGTCTCCTGGGGTTAAAGACAAACCTGCTGCATTATCTCTTCATTTTACATTGGTGTTTCTGTCAGATTTCAGGAATAAGGAGATTTGTTTCCATCTCAGAGGTGTTTCTTGTCAAGATATGCAGATGAATTGAGGTTGAAAGATAAAAAAATACTGCCTTGGGAGAGGTGCTCCAGGCCACTCTCCCCTACAGAACTCCTGTGGTGTTTTGAGTGTATTTGATCTGGCAGGGGACCAGAAGTTCTCATAACCAATATCAGCACCCATCACTACAGTGCCACTGATGTCTTATCAGCAACCACCTCTGGTGTTACTCAGGGGATGTGTAATGTGCTCTGGAAGCTTTACCTTGTTATTCTGAACTCTAATATCCTTCTGTTCCGTTGATATTAAATTTGCCCTTCAGGGAAGTATAAAAATATTTTATTCACCTAATAATAGAAAGATTTAAACACAAAGGAGAGAGAACAATAAGAACAGAAATGTATAGTTAACTAGCAGAAAAAAAATGTTCCAGAACTAAGATTCCCAGCTCCATGGAAGGGTATGTCAAAGGATGTAGTAGAAAAACTAGGCAAAACTCTGTGGTAACTGTTGCAGGGAACATTCAGGTTCATCGCTGCGTGGCCATTCCTGTGTGGAAGCCTGAAGAAGTTCCTGGCCAGCCCATTGAGCAGTGCACCCTTTGAAAGGCCAGCCAGCACCTCACTGGTGCACACTGGTTCCTGCTCTTCCACGACAAGCATGTGAACAGCTCTGCTTCTGGGATTCCAGCTTGTGTCCCATGTTTGTTGCCAGGTGCAGAAGAGTATTTGTTACCTTCCAGGTTATTTCTCTGCAGAGTCACAGAAGGTGGGTGCTGTGGCAGTGTGAGCTCTTTGAAGACAGCACTTGGGCAGTACAAACTGTTACCTTAAACACTGTCATGTCCACGCAGAGCAGAGTCTCCGAGACCACCTTCACTGTCTCAGTCTTGACTCAGGAGTCAGATATTTGCATAAATTGAGTCACTCTGCCTTAAAAGTCAGTGAAGAAACGCACGTGAAAAATGTCAGCTGGCAGCTTTCCTTCCAGGTATGCATAAGGACCATGAGAAGTCTGACATTAACTGTGAAGGCACAATGCTCTGACTGTGTTTTCTGGACGTGGAGCACACAGCCCATGTGTTACACATGCCTAGACTTGACAGCAGCACTGGTTTCACTGATCTGCTGCAATCGTATGTCAACACATTAATTAACAGATCATAATGAGAGCTGAAATTTGCTGCAGTGATTTCTGCTAGGCAGCCCTGCCACTAAACATCTCCTTTCCATGTACATTGGCAGTGAACTTAAATGCTTGGCTATGATTTTTTTTGCTTAATGTCAATGTCTGTTTGATGGTGTGTTATCAAAACCATCTGTAAAGAAGAGGTACTGTCCGAGGGCCATTTAATAACCATGCCTCTCGTCTTTCATAAATACCTCTTGGTTGGTGATAACCCCAACCCTCTAGGTCTTTTCTGAATCATTAGAGACTGCCATACTCATTATAGCCTACAGGCCAAAAATGATTTTTCAAAGACTTAATCTTACTAAGTCTCAAGACAAATTTAAGTAATTATTGCTTTCATTTGAATATTTAATTTGATTAGGCTGCAATGATATGCTTTCTATTCCTGAGCCTGTGAAATGAGTTGTCTGAAGAGCCATGCTGCATTCAAAATCCACTCTCAGAAAATCTGAGCTGCTGTGAACCCTGCACTGGCTTGCTAACCAGAGAAAAGGTGATGATGGGAGTGCCGGTCCTGCACCCCCTGCTGCTGTGGGTGCCAGTGAGGATGACATAGGGAGGGTAATTCAGCACATGGTTACTCTGAAAGGAGAGGGTGTTCACAGGAATGCTGATCAGCACACAGCATTCAGGATGGCAGAGAGCAAGTGCTGCAGCCTGGGCCACAGGGAATGTGTGTGTGCAGTTGGGAAAGGAGGGTCGAAGCTCACCAGGTTTGACCACAGAGCCAGCAAAAGTGGGAGTTCAGCATTGATATTTGTTTTGGACTTACAAAAAGTGAGGGCAAAAGATGGTTGAGGTTGAAGGCAGAAAATAAAAGCCAGGAGCTGCAATCTACATTATAGGAGGATGAAGAAGAAGGAGAGGCAGGTACAGAAGAGGGACTGCAAGAACTTTCTTGAGAAGCAGCTGAATTGTGCACTGTGATATGTAATGTCAACCAGAAATATACTAGAATTAGTAATTAAATGAAGATTTTTGCTTAATGAAAACATGACAAACCCCTGTCCCCATAACATACTCATAACTAGAGAGAATAAATAAATACCAATGTTAAGAACCCAGAAAAAAACCCTAATCTGTAGTGGGTGTGCTAGATAAGAAATACTTCTCCATGTCTTCAGGCACTCTGAAAAGGCATTAGACTAATAGGCACTCCAAATAGTGCTGAGATGGCCCATATTGTGAAGGGGGGACCCCTCCCTCCACCCTTGCCAAACACGCACACATTTCTGCATACATTCCAAAGTAATATATAAAAAGGCTGCAGAAAAAATAACTATGCCTTTAATTTAAGTGGATTTGAGTATTCTGTTCTAGAAAACCTGAGCTGGCACTGTGAAATGCCTAGCAGTTTACTGCTCTCTTTAAAAATGGATATTTATTTGGTTTTTATTAAGTGAAATATGTCCAATGGATTTACTTAAACATTTATGTATTTAATTGGGCTAATTTTTTTCAATCGAATAAAAGTGGTTGTACAGCTCCATCTCTGACAAAGAGGAGTTATTCTTTAAAGGAAGATACCCTGCCAAGGACAACTCCATTTGTTGATTAAATTGCATTCAATAGATGAGCTGTTTTGCTAATGGGGATGGAGAATGGCCTCCATGAAGACAGGGTCTGGTGCACCTGTAGAGGGGCTTGCTCCCTGCTCTTCTCTAGAAATATGGCTTTGCCATCATGAAAAGAAGCACACTGATAGATTAGGCCTTTGACAAATGACCTCTTGCAAATCTTGTTGAGAGGTTAAGGCCATGATAGGTCTGTGCTGTGTTGCTCTGCTTGTAGTTCCCAGCTTCCTAGCAGTCAGCATGACCTGTATGAAGGTCTTGGAGCCCCGCTCCCTATTGCAGGATCCCATCACGGGTCACACATGGAGCAGAGTTCCCACTGAAACACTAGATTATGAACAAGAGAAATCTTCTACCACTGTTTTTAGGGTGTTAGCTCCTAGAAATAGGTCAATATAAATAAATGGGGGCAAGAAAAAGAAGAGATGTTTATGTCTCAAACCAGCACAGTTGCTTGCTCATTGACCAGGTCAAAGTCCATACTCTAATTTGGCAACAGGCTAATAGTGCCTGAGGTGGAGACTGGAGTAGGAAATGAGCAGTGCTCAAAAGGACTGCCTTTCACTGAGGATGGATCAAGACCATCTTAATCTCTTGTCACCATGCAGACTGTTACATTGCATTATTGACACCCCAGAGCTGCCTGTGGGCCCATTTAGTGCAGCAGTGATGTGGCACAGCAGGACAGAGCTGCTGACTGAAAGGTGTGAAAGTGAGTCAGATCTACAAAATCCCTGGGTCTGCAAAAGGAATTAGCAGGCAATTTCCCAAAAGTAACCATCATTATGGCATATCAGATAGCACACATTCAATTTTGCTGAGCTAGAGGCACTAATATCATTTTGTTTTCATTTCTAAATGTAACACACAAGAAAAACAAAAATGAGTGTTTTATCAGGAAATTCATTAAAGTGAGGGACTGCATCAAGGTGAGAGTGTGCACTAAAATGAAGACTGCACTAGACATTTGCAAAAGCTTCCACATTGTACATATTTCAGCTGTATGAAGAAATCTTCTGAACTTTCATGCCTGTTTTAAAGGGGCAGTGTGAGTGTATGCATGTAAATACATTTGTATCAGTTTTGAATGTCTAAAAGCAATGTGACACTTATTTTAGGCCATTGATTTCCCTGGATGTGCATGTGGAAACTGCTCAGTTTTGCATGCTGATTTCTGTTGTGATGGGTGCAGAGGCAGCCAAGTTCCACAGAAGGTCCCAGAGAGGTCAGGGCATGCTCAATTTAACTCACAAAATTGAGCCTCAGTCGGCATCTTGTGAAACAGCACTATGAGACCAATACCTAAGAGCCCAAACAGCAAAATGTTTATCTAGAGTAAGATTCACTTATTGAAACAGAGATGATTCATGTCATCATGAGTCACCAGCTGCCACTTCCCAAACACCAGATGTGTGAAGTGGTATTAGGTGCTTAACTTACTAACCTGAAAGAATGAAGACACAAAATTTAAGATAAACTCCATTTTTTTTAGTGGAACTTTTTTTGAACTACTTGGAAAATCTTTTTTCTTTCTTTGAGGAAATATGGTAGCTCTATCTCTACCTTCACAGTCAGAGACATCCTTGACCTGGGGGCCCAGCTGCAGATAGCTCCAAACACACACCTTTGCTTGCTGTTTGTGGCAGCCCATCTATCTGTGGAATGCTGTGAAAGGGCTCACCTGGCCAAAGTCACTGTCTAGAGAACTACTTAAAAGCCTGGCTCCCATCCTGGACTAACCAAGCAGCTGGATTAGCCTCAAAAGCTCTCAGAAACTTCTCTCTTGATGGATATTTGTTTCCAAATACCATTATTATTAAGGTTCCCCTTTTCCACTTCTAGAGGGCATGAAATATCTAAAGAAAACTGTTGACTTGAATTACTTTTGCTGTAGAAATGTTAGAGTAAATGATCTTTAAAGCACTTTCAAAGCAAACAGTGCAGTTACCAAAACAGCATAAAAAACCCACAGAAAGCACTGTGGATGTAAAAAAAGCTTTGATAACTATTTAATTTGTCTTAGGTGCCATCATTTCAGCATCTGGCTGAGTGTTGACATAGAGTGCCAAAGAATCAAGAAAAGTATTTAGGAGGGAGGACAATTTGTTAGAATCCTATTAAAGGCAAAATATTCAAAGGTGTTTTTCTATGAGCAATCTATCTGGAAAAAGCATTTTTCTTGTTTGCAGATCATCTGCAAACAGCACAGAGATTTCACACATTCCTTTTTTGACTGGGGCTGAGCACTACCTTTACAAGGATACTTGAGCTGCAGCTGCTGATTTCTTAGATTAATGACTGAGTAAACTGTGCTAGTAAAGGAAGTATTCCATCAAGAAACATTTCCTCTTTAGTGCTACCCAAACAGCTTCCATTCTTAAATCTTTGTAAGCTTTTGGTGACTGTATCAACGTCCGCATATATTCTGTCCAACATAAGGAGAGGGTATGTACAAGAGCATGTAGTGACAGGACAAGGGGGAATCGCTTCAAACTGAAAGAGTTTAGATATTAGGAAGAAATTCTTTACTGTGGCTGTGGTGAGCCACAGGAACATGTTGCCCAGAGAAGCTGTGGATGCCCCATCCCTGGAAGTGTTCAAGGCCAGGTTGGATGATCTGAGCAACCTGGTCTAGTGGAAGGTTCCTGCCCATGGCAGGGTGGGTTGAACCAGATGATCTTTAAGGTCCCTTCCAACCTGGTCCATTCTATCATTCTTTGTTAAAGCACATACCATTGTTACCAGAACTAGACATGGTCATGCAAGAACCTTCTGCAGTCAGTAGACATAAACAGGAGCATCCAGAAGGGACTCAGACCACATGGAGCAAGTATTTGGTGCTCCTTATTATCCAAAAAGGGCAGCTGAACTGATTGTTTGGAATCCCTTCCTAGTTAAAATGGAGAAGGATAGGTGCTACTAGAGCAGGGCTCACCTGCTGTACTTTATATATTTACGTCAAGAGAAAGTGATTTTTCCTCCTCATCGTCTCTGAAGGGAGTCTGTGGTTCTAGTCCAATGTGAATCTCAGCATTGTGGATGTTCAAAGAGAGGTGAAATTGATTTCACTTCTGCAGTAGGTGAGCTTGCTGCTGGCTTCTTGCGGAAGGTTGAGAGAGCTCCTCATTAGCAGCACGTAAGCTATTTGCTCTTGGGAATTTGAGCATTGTAATTGACACTGGGTATTGGTTTCTCCCTCATTGCTCCATGATAAATGCACACCTACAGCAAGTTTGAGGTTTGATTAAACAAAATTATGTGATCCTCCAAAGAAAGGAGGATGTGATCTTATAAGTGAGTGTCTGCACACAGCAGGACTAAAGAATTTCAAGTTGGCATTTTTTCTCCACTTTTTTACACTTCAGAATTTTATGAAATTTTATGCATTTAGTTACAGACTAATTCTAAGTAACCAAAATAGCTTGAAAAAAATATACATGTATAAAAAATCTTGTATTTTTAAAAAATATTAATCCATTGAGAAAGTCATATCTGTGCAACAGAAAAAGTAACCAGCTCCATTGAATTCATTATTTTTATCAGGCTGTTTGCTGGGCTGCAGTTTTACCTTATATAGTGTTCTTTCTTTGTTTCGCATAACTATTTTAATTCTTTCTGGACCCATTCCAAGCTTCAACCTCTTTTCCTACTTTTGCAGCTGATTTCACATGACAGTTTTTCATTGTTGCTGTGTCAAGAAAAAGATCTTCAGCTATTTAATTTATCTTGGCTTTGTTTCAAAATAATTTTGCCTTCTTATTAATTAGCTGATTATCTTTTACATTCATTTAGATCTTTCATATTTCCAAATCCCAGTATATCCCTTAGCATCACACTCTTTATTTTTTTTCTGATTACTTTTCCAACACTCTGATTATATGAATTCACATTCTCTATAGTTCTGTACTCTCATGTGAACCTGTTAATTAGAATTCCTGCACAACTTCTTGGAAGTAGGAATTGTAGGTTTTATTTTTGAAAGTATATAATTTGTACTCTACAGTCTGGCTAATTCTGAAACTTTTTCTCCTTCAACTTGGAAAATAGACTGTACTTAAGGTTAATTGATTAGAGTTTGCCAAATACTCCAGACTGCAAGTCCAGGATAGTCTTAAAATTAACAGCAAAAAAGGTACAAATATTTAAGATACTAAGTCTTGCAGTTAGCAGGTTTGCTTCCAAGACACTTTCATATTCAGGATATTTTTTTGTAAGTGGCAATTATTGGTTATTTTAGATGAAACCATATGTTATTTCCAAGACCTCGATAAGTATATGTGATAATTATTTATAAGACATGATGAATAGAAATCTTGGTAAAATTATGTTTTGGCAACTGGACCCTGGCACAGCTCCATGGTAGATTGAGTATCTGCATATTTTCTGTTGCCAAATTTTACACACTCCCAAATTTGTCTTAATCTTTATTTGCCTATATATTCAAGAGGAGGAGGGGAGCAAGGGGATGTATATCATGCCCTTGAGGATCACATTAGAAATCAGGAAAAGGCATGGAAGTGCTTTTTAGTAAGCCCATTCATCACTGCAAAACTACCCTTCCACATTTACTGATTTCTTTTGATTTAGTAAATATTGTCTTATGTTCCATGGGACTCTTTTCTGTAAATCTTCTTTTGATAGTGTCCTCACTCACCATAATTTTTGTCCTCTATCCTCAGGGACCATAATTTTTCTCAATCCTCTTAAAAAAGAATGCAGTGTTTCCAGTTTTTCATTCTTTTACTTGCTTGGAAAATGGCCATCCATCCCCATAGCTTCAAAATCCATGATTCTGTTATTTCAGTGTTCATCCTGACACACTCTTGCTGCCAATCCCAGTAAAACAAAGGTGAAAACAAAGTTCTTATTAGCTGGCTACTAATTTACCTGAGCCAACTTTGACAGTCCTGCTTCACTGAACAACCAAGAGCTCCAATTATTTGTGCTCTCTTTTAAAAAAAGAAAAAATAATCTAGAATTAACAAAGTGCTGAAGTGCTGAAGGCACAGCTTCTCCCTCAATACTGACCTGTGAGGTGAAGACTGATTTGTTAAAAGCAACACCAGTTCTGTGCAGAGAAGCAAGCTGCTGTGATGCACGTCATCTCTATCAGCTAAAAGACCACTTCAGCTGCTGGGAATTTACTTTGGCACAGAACCAGATCTAGCCCATCTTAGGAGCAAGAACATGTACACATTCTTGCTTGCACCTCCACACCCTCAATGGATGGGCACTTTTCTACCTATATATATATATATATGTGTGTGTGTCTGTGTGTGTATTCCAATGCATCCTTAAGGAAAACAACAAAGCTTTTGTGTGTTTTTGTGTGTGTGAAAGTTGACATGGTTTCAATAACTGCTTTAATTCTATCAAGTATTTAGGCAGTGTTGCTTTTCATTTTAGACATTCACTTTGACATTAAAAAAAAAAAAAGGGAAACTGCAATACTGGATTTCTAATCTTTTATGACATGCTCCCTGAATGCAAACTGCTCTATTTGATGGTTGAATTTAAGCCCCAGTTCTGCAAATCTCTTCACAATTTGCTTACCACTGAATACATGACTAGTCTTGCTGATGTCAGTGCAGTAATACCATCTCAACTCTGCTTTTTATAAAGCTTCCTGTTCCTTTTAAAATGAATGTTTTATATTAATGTGAAGCAGAAGTCATTTCACAATTTAAACTGCAACTAAATTACCCAATTATTGATAACCAACAATCTTTCTTTAGGATGCAGTAGACTAAAATAGGCCATACATGGGGTAAAATGAGAACACCAAAGCAGAAAAAATAACTCCAAAATGTTTTCCTCCTTGTGTAATACAGGGTTATAAAAGGGGTGGCATTGTTTCATTTTGACACGTGTAGGCATCCATTGCAATGGGTACCTTTGAGATGGATTATCTCTGGCCTTGTATCTATACTTAACTATGCTTGCAATGAAAAGTATAGCTAAGTCCTACACCCTCAGACACCTGCCCTGCTGCAGGCTCTTCTTCAGCACAACAGCTTGAAACTCTGTTCTGCTCAGCATCACCCAGGTACAGATCAAGCTTTTCTATCCAAGGCCTCCCACTGATCTTGACATGGGCTGGAAATAATGGCCAGGTTTATTGCTGTGTTATTATTGCTCTGAGGTCAAGCTCCCGGCTCTTTCATCCGTTCCCCTGCTCTCCCATTCTTTCATGTGTTCATCTTGACGCAACTCACACTTCTGAACTACATGGCATTTGTTAGATCAAGAGGCTGCCTGCCTGCCGTGCCTCAGAGCATTAAGTAGGGCAGTGGTCCTTTGGGTAAATGGAGCATGGTATGGAGAAATAAATGTTATTCTCTTCAGCCAAGAGTGAATGTGTGTGTTGTATCTGTTGAACACATCTCTGACACTGATTTAACAGTTCTTTCTTCTTAATATGTATCACACATACTCTCTCCCACTGCCAAGGTACAAAAGTTGAAATCACACCATGCAAAAGGTCAAATTTACTTTGTTCTATCCTGCTTAGGTTACAGCTTTGGGCAGTGCTACCAGGTGAATCTTTAAACTCTTTTTAAAGTAGTATTTTGACATTTATTTTCTCTACCTGGAAACATCATTATGAGAAAAATTTACTGTTTCAAGCTGCAGCTACAGTTCTCTAGTAGTTTTGCAATAGGTCACAATTTTAAAAGACCTATCAGATTGAGTCCATCTTATTGCAAGAAATGCTGTAGCACACCCTACCCTGGTATAAATGTGATCATTTTCAAAGCAATCCAGTGGGTTTGAATCTGGTATAGGCTTAAGTCTGTTTTTGAAAATCCCAGCAGAAGCTAAGGACAGGGTGTGTACCCAGGCAAAGCAATAGGTGGCTCACAGACAGGTCTCTCCATGGACTGCTGTGTGATTTGGGCAAGTGTCAGCATCAGGGACATTGCCAGGCACTTGACAGCTCTCCAGGGTTTCTGATGGCCTTCTCTTCAGGAAGTCGGACTCTGTGTGTGTTTTTCTGTAAGGAAGCCAAGAATGGTGCTATCTTCAGAGCACAATGAGATGACAAAAACAAGTAAATCTCTCTGTCTGCTTCATCACATTAAGGAGAGAGGCTGGTGAGCTCAAGCCAAGGCCACACAGCTCCTTGAGTCCTCTTGGTCACATCAGGATCTTTGTTTCACTGGACATTTTTTAAATAAAAATTTGGGAGGGTTAGGAAGAAAAAAATGACACAAGTGTTATGCTTCCTGCTGTGGTGTCAGCCTGAGATCTTCAAAGTGACCAGGAGCATAAGTGTTGCGTCCCACTAATGTCTCCTTACAAAGCCTGCCAGACGATATCCTGCAGACCGTCGGTGGCAATGCTGTCTGCCTTGAGGCATGTGAATGCCTTGGACATGTTCAGCTGAACAGACATTTTGTGTTTCGTGTGCCTAAGGCAGGATTAACTGAGTTGATAATTGCCTGAACCTGAAGCCTAGCCCTCAGGGATGCCATTGAGACAGAATATCAACATGCCACCTATTTCTAGATGGAAACTCTGTTGATACCTTCTGTCCTCTGAAGGGAAGAATGGTTTCTGCTGGTTTTGGGAAGGTTGGGAAGGAAGTGTTGCATTGCTACTTGTGCTTTACTGAGAGCACTCACTGCTCAAAGCAGGGTGATATCACCCGAGGTGTCAACAACACAGGAAGAGCCGCAGTGGTAACAAGTCTCAAGCACTCAAAAAAGACAAAGATTATGCAGCCCAAGTGAAAATTGCTTTGAGATGGGTTAAAGTCCTGTGGAGTAGCAGCAGCCATCTCCTTGCTTTTGGAGATGTCTAAAGAGGCTTCCTCCCTGCTGCAGCTGCTGTTTTCCTGATCTCCTCCCCTACTGCAGACACAGTGCCTGAAAGGGAAGTAATTACTTTATGGTCCACTGTGGGATTCCCCACAGCACCATTTACTGGTGTTGAGTTTGATTACGTAAAGATGCTGAGGCCTTTAAATGTATTCGAAGTCATATTATGACACTCATTAGACAGAAGATCACTGACGTTTGCAGTACTGGGTTGTGACCTCAGGTGGGGATAGGGAAATTTGTCTATTTTTTATTTCTGGGCTCTATGCTTCCATTACCACAGCAGCCCCCATGCAGGTGATCCCCTGACACCACGCTCCTTTGTGGATACTCAGGTTCGATGTCTGTGTGAGGGAGATGTGAGCAGGTCCCCATGCCCTGGGTTATGGTCACTCAGCAGTTCACAGCTGCATCTGGCTTCAAACCCTACTGCTGCAGTGGCAGGGCCTGAACTACACCCCACATTCCCTGTCTGAGGTGGGCACACAAGTGGGCTGAAATCCCAGAAAACTGTTTTCCTGGGTGGGCAGAAGGGAGGGGGTGGCGGTGGCGCTTCCCCCCTGTCTAACGCTGACCTGTGTCCCGCTGTTTGCCTTGCAGGGACCTGCCACATCGGCTGGGCCTACTACTGCACGGGCGGGGGCGCGGCGGCCGCCATGCTGGTGTGCACCTGGCTCGCCTGCTTCTCGGGCAAGAAGCAGAAGCAATACCCCTACTGAGCCGGCCCGGGGCGTGGGCCCTGCTGGGCTCGCCCACCTCTGCTGGACAACAACGACGGACAAGGAATTTTCAAGTGCTTTCTCTTAGGAGTGGGACGGCGGGCGGCCCAGGGGGGCAGGGAGGTGAAGGGTGGTGCAAAGCCACCCAGCTGGGCTGGGCAATGACAGGCTCTCGCACCCAAGCCCGCTCAGGGTCTGCTCCACAAAAATATAAGCAAGGAAAACTCTGCTTTGGCAAATGGTGAAATTCTGCATGCACCAATTACTGGACAGGCTGGAGAGGGGCGGCAGTGCCCACGTGCTGGGGTAGCGCCCAGCAGCCCCTCAGAGCGGCACTCCCAAAAGCACACATGCACGCACAGATGTTGACCATGGCACAAAATAAGTAGAGAAGAAACTTTTTTTGGTGCGATTCTTCTTTCTTTTCCTTTCTTTTCCTTTCTTTTCCTCTCTTTTTTGTTTTTCTACTTCTCCCTGGTGGTTTAAGACTCGGTGTTGCAACACTTTTTAATCTATACATTAAACTTAATAAAAAGGACCAATAAGCCACTTTATCAGTATTTTGTATAATCTCTACACATTTTTCTTCCCCAAACATTTATCCACTGCTTATTCAGCCTTATATAACTTTTATTAAGCCTCTGTGTTTTCAGCATTATTACAAAAGGCAACATAATTACTTGGCATATGTACCCTTCCTATAGTACTTTTATGAAATGCAGTAAATGGACGTTTTCCCGTCCATTGGAAATTCCACTCACAGTACTGTAGAGCTCTGTTGGTTACGTACGACTAACAGCAAACTTCTTCCAGGCATAGATTTCTGTTGCTATTATGTTTAGCTCATTGATGTTGTATTGTGCTGTACCATGTTTATTATTTCAATATTCATTTTTGTAAAATATATATATATAATATGTGCTATTTTATGTTTGTATTTGAAAAATCTCTGTAAATAAATTTTTCCTTGATCAATACTTGCAATGCATGGTTGTGCTGTAGATGAAACAGTTCCTTCCCAAATCCCCACCGGAAAAATTCTCAGAAACGCTCATGACTTTTATAACCATGCTGTATCCTTTTACCCTGTAAAACACACACATGTTTAGGGTTCAGTTATGCTGCCTGAGGACAGACATCTACTGCCACTGGAGACATTCTGGCATATTCCACATTTTTGCCTGCTGCTGTCAGGTGTCCTGAAGGATTTCAGCAAGACCTTTCCCATTTTGTCCTGGCTTCTGCGGACTCACAATTTCACACAGAAGTGTATATCCCAGTTTAGCCAACTGAAATAAGCCTTTACTTCCTTAATACCAGTAACTCTGATCAAATACCTACCAGGCAGCATTCTCTACACAGGACACTGGCACTGTACATAAAAAAACTTTAAAAATCTATCTTTTATTTTCTTTATGTAAAACAATGTCATGGTTTCACACAGCTGATCACCCCTTGGCTCTCCAATTCACGGGTCATCTTGTGGAGGGGAATTGTAGAGCCGAGGGGTGATCAGCTGCATCAGCTGTGCAATGTGAACTTAATTCATGGGAACTTGTAAGGGGTTTTCAGTCATAACATTAACTAATGTTATGATTTCAAATTTGTTTTTCTGGTCCTGTTTTCCCAATACCATATATTTAAGTTACTGTCTATGTTCCAGTTGCAGTTCTGGTGGTTAATAACACTTAAGAGCTGAACAAATCTGGGATCACTCCAGTGCTTTGTACATTGCACTGGGCAGATTTTTGGAGGAATGTGGAAAGAAAAATGTCAGCTTACAGTGATCAATCCTGGTATCACTCAACAGAATTTTATTGCGTTTCATTGTAGGCTAAGCACTATTTATTTGCTTTATGGTGCTGTGCAGTGAAAACAAAATTGTACCTTACTGCACTCAGATTAGCCCATTATAGCCCCATCTCACCTGACTGCACTTCTGCTGAGGAGCACACCAAACATGCTGTGGGGATTTGCCTCCCTGCACGCTCTTCCAATGGCACCAGCAGCAGTGGGACATGCAGCTCTTCCCTCCAGATTCCAGGTATTAAGGCTCATCCCTTCTTGTGAGCACTCAGGACCATACCCAAACCTGCTGCGGGAGGTCAGCAGCACCCTATATATCCTCACAGTAAGTATGAAATGTGCCTGTTAGGGTTGTGGATTGCTGCTTTATTAAAACTGAAGGAGATACAAACACAGCTTTGTCTGTGGCTGCCCTGACTGCAGTCAGATCTTTGGCAGGTAGAATAGAAAATATGCTGAATAGAAAAATGCTGCCTTTGTACAGTGCATTACTGTGGAAACATGCCTTTCCTTCCACTGAAACTGTGGTTGGCTATAAAAAGTTTCTGTGACCTGGCTATAAATATATGTGTTACTATTCCACATTTGACTCTCACAAGGTTATATCCTGGACCATGCATCATGAAGAGCACTTTGACTTTTTTTAGATCTTCCTGTGCTTGGGTTCAGGCTTGATTTATCACGACAAACCGGAACTATGCAATTACTTTATGAAGAAAATTAGGGTTTTGTTGCCATGCAATACCATTATAGCATGACTGAATTTGTATACAATCTCCTTTTTTAAATTTGGGCTTGAATAAAATGTCAATTTTTAATAATCAAGCCAATGACATGCTGCACCTGCTTTGAAGCTGTTTATCATATAGCCTTCAGCTGCTGTGATATGAATAAACCAATCGCAGCTTAATTAGGTTTGTCCATATTTGTGCATTTGGGTTCTGATCTCCATTTTGCACTAGAATATAAATACAATTTATTATCATGGTTATCAAGCCTCACAGCTACAAACTCTAATAACTTCGAACTGGCAAAAGATTGTTTTCGATTTCACAGTATGAAGTGTCAATGAAATATTTACAATATTTACCATGTTTAATTTTCCATTTATTTATTCTAGAAGATGAGGAGCTTGGTCTTGCATTTGTCTAAACAAAAGAGGTAAGCTTGCACACACTCCTAGGTCACTGAATTCTTTCCCTGCCATTGCTGGCAATCGTATCCCATAATCCCGTCCATAAATTTATCAAGCTGTATTTTAGAACTATTTAAGCAGTTTTCCCCCAACAGATAAATCTGGAAATTTATTGCAAAATCTCATTCTTTGGGTGGCTGTACACTTCCTGTGTTCCAGACGAGCCAGTGTTCTGGAGCTCACTGTCAACGCACATGTCAGAGGTCTTAGTCCACTTCCAAAAAACCCTCTGGGAGCTTCAAGTTTTATCTGCCACTCCCAACTAATACAGGAGCTATATAGATGTAGAAACAAATCCTGTAATCGCAGACTACTGTTCATTATCAGAAGCTGTTTTAGGACCACAGGATAATTCAAGTGGGAAACAACCTCAGAAGATCTGTGGTCCAACCCCCTTCCCAAGTCAGGGTCAGTCATAAGGCTACAACAGGTTGCTCAGGAGTTTATCTCACCCAATTTTGAAAACCTGCAAGGATGGAGATGCACAACATCTCTGGGAAGCTGGTGCCACTGCCTGACTGTCCCAATAGGGAATGAGTTTTCCTTAGAATTGATCTCTTTTTTCGATTAATGATGACTGTCTCTCATCCTCCCACCAAGAATAACTGAGAAGAGCTCATCTCCATCTCCTGCCCCCTCCCCATGGGTGCTGGGTGGCTGCTCTTGGGTTGTTGTGTCCTCCCCATGTCTTTTCACCAGGCTCAGTAAGTCCTGGCCTACATCGCTGCAGGGCCTTCTTCCTTCACCTGTGCAAGACTTGGCATTTGTCCTGCATTGAATTTCGTAAGTTCCCTGCTGTGCCATTCCTCCAGACCGTCTCAGTCCCTATGGCTGGCAGCCCTACACCTCAGTATATCATAGCCTGATCCCCCCAGCTTGGTGTCATCTGAAAACTTGGTGAGAGCACACTCCTCCACTGATAAAACCATTGGACAGGACAGGTTCCAGAATAGACATGTGAATACCCCACTCACTACAGGCATCTGGGTCTGGCCAGGAAACATGGCCAGACTCCGAGCCTCGTCACCTAACCAGGCTTTTACCTCCCCATCCAGACCATTTTAGCCTAAACTTGGTGCAAAAAACCTGGGAGCCTGTGTCAAAAGCCTTGCTAAAATCCATGCAAACAGCCACTGCTCTTCCCTCAGTCACAAATCCAGTCATTACACCATGGTGGGTCAGGAACAGCTTGTTCTGAATAAATATAATCTGACTGTAAACGTACTTCATAAATAAGCTTGACCAGGAAGAACTTGATGCAACTTTATTAACATAAGTTTAGTCTTTGGGAATGACTGTGGGAGAACACATTCTCCCATCCAAATCCCAGAGAGCTGGGGACTTTCCCTATGCAGCTTAGTGTGCACTGCCAAGACTCCAGTCCTGAGCACTGACAGTATTTCCTGAGAGGGAAAATGCAAATTGTGTCATTCAAGCATTAAGTCAGTCATATCTGCATAAATATGAGGCATGTGAAGGCCTGTCTGGAGTTTGAGAGAGCATTAAGCTATTTCTATCAAAAAAGTCATTGCTTTTCATGACTTACATATTAACAAATTTTCACCATGTGCCGTAGAGTTTGCTCTCTCCCCAAAACACAAATATCTGTCTACGACAAAAATCCCCAGCCTTTAAAAATGCTTTGAAATTATAGCTCCTGAGGTGGTTTAACCCCTCTATTTCCTTTTTCTTGAGGGAAAATCCAGAAATCAGTTGTAGCTGCAATTCATCTGTCATTTATTGAAATAGTCTGTGAAAAATATCAAACTGAATGACAAGACAGATAATCTATACATCAACATAAGCATTAATTTTGTTCTACATACTTAACCTTTCAGAGAGACAATGGTGAAATTAGATATGTCTTTTTTTAGAAGTGACATTTAAGCGTAATCCCTTAAGCAGACAGGATTTTAAATGTATGCTTTTGAGTATTAAGTGTTTTTATCATTTTTCTTTAAATAATGATGGATCAGAGAAAATAAGGAAAATTTTGAAAGTTTTAAGCTCACTTGTCTTAGTGACAGGAAGGATGGTTATTAGGCTAAAATATAAATAGGTGGCCTTTTTTCATGTTCCTCACCAAGAAACAAAATGTTCCTTGAAATTTATATGGATATTTTAGCTGAGTAAAGACAGGCTCTGATTCCTTCTGTGGACAATTTTGAGACCTTTTAGTCTGCTAGAAGTATCTGCTGTGAATGTCAGTATGTTAGGTATATATTCTATGTTATGCCAAGCATATTAAATTAGGTAAATGGAAAATGATAGGAATTCTGAAAGGAACATATGGCACGGCTTCATTATATGTCTACATCACTGGGGCCCAGCACATTGCTGCCTGATTTCCTGACTGCCTAAGAGCAAGTGAACTATAAGTTACTCTGCTTTAAGCACCTTCTATCACACAGGGACATCTCTGACCCTCAAATAGCTCCTCAGCAGGTGCTGTGGCCCATACTGACCATCACCAGATGCACAATCATCTCTACATGTGCACCATGGCTGATCGTCTCCCCAGCGGTAATAAATCAGTTCAGCTTGGTGTGGCAATGGCAAGGCAATGCTTGAGCACAGAAAAGCCCCATTTCACCTGAAGCTTGGACCAAATGCAGGTCCATGTTAGCAGGCAAAAAGCTGCTCACGCCTTGGGGATGGGAGGAAAGTTTGCTGTCACCATGGAATGCTCCTGGCTGCAGCGAGACTTGGCAGCCCAAGGAGTGAGTCTGTGAGCCTGTAGTCACTCAGATAATTTTACAGACATTCTCTTATGGGACACACATGGAAGCCAGTGCCTGGGTTCCCAAGAGAACACATTACGGACAAAGAGTGCTCCCATCTATCTTGTTCCTCTCAGAGGCAGTCCCACTTGGGGCAGGGGGCAATGCCTGCGCACAGCTCCTGCAGCAGCCCTTGTGTGAGACCACTGCACCAGCCCCAGCTCCGGGACAGAAGCCAAGGTGTTCCGTGTGCTCCATGTGCATTTGAAAACTGCATGCAGCCCTGCTCTGCATGCATGAGTATCTGCATCCTCTTTTCATTCTCCCGGAGCTATAGGTAGCTTTGATTATCCTCATAGCACCCAGCAAAATCAATATTTAAGTACACTTAATAAAGAAATGAAGTACAATTGTTTGGCTTGTAGACAGAGTCATGCTGTAAAGCACTTCTGCTCCAGCTCATCACCAAAGAACTGAGTATTTCATCAAGTAATGGGCAGCTAATTTCTACACGGGAGTGGGTGATTTTCTACAAATTACTCTGCCTCTAAGCCCAAGAATTTTATCTTGTTCCCTAAACGTCTGCCAGATGTGACCACTTTTCAAAACCTTGGGCTTTTGAAGGCATGGTAGCGGCTAAAGGGAAAGCAAGCTGTTCATGTGAATACTTTGTTTTCTGTTAAGGATTTCAGTCATTCCAATACGCTTGGACCAAAGTTCATGACCATGGTCCAAAAATTATTGGAGCCTATGGCAAATAGGCCACTGATGTAACTCAGGCATGGATTCAATGGGAAAAATGCAGTAGCTATTCTTTATCTGGCTTTATATTATGTCTTGGTAAAGTGTCCATCTTTTTCCCTATGGAAAAAATACAAACATACATGGACACACATTTTATAAGAAAAAAAATCCCTACATCTTTCTTGGTGTTGTACTTATCTAAATGTTTATTGTGATCAGAGAATTAACTAAAACAAGATTCTACAAAAGCAAAATCTATGTTGCACGTAATATTGGCAATTAGTATATATTTAGGAGTAATGTCTTCAAAGGTCAGAAGCTCTTAGTAAAATAATGTTTTGTATTTATTTTTCAGATAAACAAACTGCTGGATTTGGATAATAAAGCACCTTTTTTGCAAAGCAAGCCAGCGGTGCGTCCTTATCTTGCCTGTTCCAGAGGAAGAAAGTGCAAAGTGGATTAACAAACATAATGAACTTTTCAAAAGATATAAAGCAAAGTCTGCTCTTGATGTCAGGCTGCAGTTCTTCTCTGATATTACCAGGCTGGGTGGGTCCATAAGGACTCCTTCTACTGCCAAATGGAAATGATAAAGAATAGAAAGTAGAAACAAAGCCATGTGCTAGGGGGTTTACTGACGACCCCACTACAGGGTGGTAGTAGATGCTCCACACCTGTGACTCACTGTAGCTCAGTAACTCTCCATATAAAGCATTTGGATTATTCTCTTCCATATTATACCAAAAACAGTATCAGTGATCTTTTTATTTGACCAGCACCTAGGAAAAATATTTCCCAATTTATCAGTAGGGCCCAAGTCCTACCCTAAAGTAACTCCGCTTTACAGCAAAAGTAAAGGACTTTCTTTCACTCAGTGGTGGTATCTTTTGGTAGGGAAATGGAGAAAGGAAATTTCAGTTAAAACACAAGCTATAATTAGGATAGTACATTTGAAATGATGAAGTGCTTCTTGCCTGGAGCTGTGTGGCTATATTAAGAATTACAATGTGAGATATCTGTTTTCAAGTAGCTGTCAACATATCATTTGTTTTCTACACTTCTGGGATTAATACCTAATTATGGTGCACACAGAAATTAAAAAGGCATTAGAGTGCATTACTACATCTACCTCTCTCTCTGGCTAAAATCAGAGCTCACAGAAGCTGCTTCACCCTACTCCTGCATGTTGGCTTCAGCAGGTCCCTGTGCCTTACAGCCACAGCAGGAAGTGCCTCTACTCAAAGGCATGCTTGTGAGCAGGGCACCTGCTGCTGCTCCCCACATCACACTCTCCAGAGCTCTGCTACAGCTTGCTGCTGCAGGGCATGGCTGTCCCTTCTGGAAGGTTTCAAGCTGTTTCTCACTAACTGATCAGAGTACCTTGTTTTGGGATAATCCATTATCAAAAGATTGTTTCATTTCCAGAGCAGTTCTTACACCCCACTGTCTTGAAGACCATTGAACATCACTGACCTAGTAGTAGTTGTTGTCACTAACACCTGTTCTATTTGTAAAGTTCTGGGGCAACAGTACCAGGTGAAGTCACACCATGGGCAGCAGACCCATGTGTGCTGAGAGGGAAGAAGTTAACTTTTTAGAAGTAGCGTGTAGGAAGTAAAGGCAGCCATGCCCAGATATGCAGTTACATTTCAAAGAGGAATCACATTAAATGTTTAGCTCTGCAATGAAATATTAATCAATCTGCATTTGCTGTCAGTGTGTAGCAGTGGTACTCACCTCTCTCAGAAGAGTTACTCTGGTTTTGTCATGTACTGGTGAGCAGTTTCACGGCTTCTCTATCTGTAGGTTGTTATGCCTGCTCATTCTGTCAATACCAAGGAATGTGAATTATAGAGCAGCTTTCTGGGCCAGCCTGACTGTCAAGGAGGATCTGAAAGATATTTTAGCTAATGGAGCCAGATCACTGAAGCATCCCTTCGCAGGAGATGATTTTGTGTGACCTGTGACTTGCAGTGTAGCTGTGCTTAACTTGCAGCTATCAAACCAGCAATCAGAGACCTAACATATGACTAGATAGAAACTGCTGACAAATGATAGCTGTCAGCAGGTAATATGAGCTGAAAACTTGTTTTTAAGCAATGTTGATATAAAAACTTCGGCACTTGAATGAAAAGAAATGATATCGAAATTCCAAACGTATATCAGCAGATTGTTGATACTCAGTTTTTCAGTAACTTCTGTTCTAGGTAATAGACGTGGTTTTGTTTCCAGCTTATCCAATGATAGGAAGATTGAGGTCTAATGAAATATTTATTAAGCCTTGCACTTCTCCATTCTTCCTCCCCTTCCATTTTTCACTCCTACAAGACACTGATCTTCCTGGTGGAAGCCATTGTATTCACTGGTATACTGTCACTCCAGAGCTGGACATTTCAAGACTGTTTTTTTGAAAAAAATTGGATGCGTTTTACAAAAGACTCACCAGCCTATTTCACATGCAGCTTCCTTTGGGAGCCACAGTAAAACTCCTGTGAATGCAGCACTCAGTGCTGGGTACTTCACCGGCCTACATAATTAGGAAACATCGCTGCCTGAACCTCGTTCAGACAGATGATTTCAACAGTCAAGAAGTACTTAGAAGCAAAGCCTGCTGTTCCTTTTTCATTGCCTCTCAGACAGCAGGACCATTCAGAGCTGCCTCAGCACAATTACAAAATGTTCTTGGAGCCATTTCAGTCAATCTGAACATTTATTTCCTTTCATGGCAATGCAGAGTGAAGGTGCTGACAGACCCTAAATACATTGCTCAAGCTATACAGCAATTTACAACCCACCTTCTGGGGCAGGTGGTTTTAAGCTGTCCAGTGTTTTAAGTACCACAGGTACTGCTCCCTCATACTGGTACTTTAACCAGCTACAACACTGTGGATGGGGAGAGATCTCAGGAGCAGAGGTAAAATGGAGATCTTCTTTTTCTCCTTTACATCATGGGCTCAAAGAGAGGCCAGGGTACATGACACCTGATGACTGTAGACCACTGAAGGTATAAGATGAGCAAATAAGAAAAGTGACTGATAACTTTTCTGCACACCTTGGACAGCATTTCTGACAGCAGCTAAACTGGAAAGGTGATAGCCCTGGGCTCTGACTGCCAACCTAACTGCCCTGACTACCAGCTGAGCTTCAGGACACCATGGAAAGATGTCATCCTCCCAATAAGGAGGAAATATTTTCCATATTTCCACTATATTTTTCCTGCCTACTTGCCTCTAGCTTTGCATCTGTTTACCTTCTCACCAATCTCCTTACTAATTTGATTTTCTGAATCACCACCAGTATCTACAGCCAGCCATTTGTTTTCTTAATGTGTTAAAAAAGGAAAAAGAAACACTCCTATGTTTCTCAGGCTTAATTGTATAAAAAAAGATTCCCCCTCCCAAAAATCAAGTGATGCTGGCAAAAGTCCTGAAGACCCTTCTTGTGCCTAAGAGGCATGTGCTATGGCAACTGTTTACTGTCTCCTGAGTAATGGAATCTGTGATGAGCAATTTGTTTTGTAGGGAAACAATGTCACCTCAAGTAGCTGAAGGATATAGTAATGACTTTTTCATTGTCAGCTATGTCAGCTCCCTTTTATCTCTTGGCTTCTTAGTACACTCCTGTATCAAAAATTAGTACAAGTGAAACAGAAAATGGCCACAAACATGTTAAGTATGCTCCTGCAATGCTTCAAGGATGTAGCTGTTGACTTCACCAATATAAATATAAAATCTGGTAGAAACCTACGCTTTTTGCACAGAATATGAGAACTGGATTTTGGATAATAGGCCCCATTGCATTATTATTCCTAAGACCTGAGGATATTTCTTTCCTGGGACTTGACAGAACTTGAGGTTTCTTAAGGAGACTTTGGATTATAGGCACAGCATGGGCTCTGTCTTGTGAGCCTTGTCTAATGAAAAAAGTCAAGGAATTCTCAACTGTCGTCTGATCTTGGTTCAAGACTAAACCTCCAAAAATCTCCATAACACTGGGAGATTCCATAGCTTTGTTTGATTTGTGGATCAACTTCCTGTGGAGAAGGGGCATCTAAAAATAGCTGAATGATGAAGGGACATGCAGGGGAGCTTTAGCAATGGAGGAGCAACCTGAGGGAGGCAAGAAGAAAATTGGACTGCCTTCTGAAGTGTTACTGCTGCTGACAAAGTACCCACTTATTCTTAGCATTCTACAGTTCAGCACAAAAGGGCTGAATTTAGAGGGTAGCAACAGATTTCTCATATCAGTGTATCTTATACACTCAGCTATGCTAAATTAAAACCACTAAACGAACAATATTGAGACTTCTCTGAGCAGTGACTCATGGCCTTGGGCATGTACACTCTGAGAATTGAGATAAAATAGCCTTGGCATTCCAAGAGGACCAGAACATGACAAACTGAAAGTGAGCACAGGCTGATACAACCCCCAGGGTATCAGGATCTACACAGCCCTTACAAGCAAAGTCAGGGAAATGTGCACAAATGTGAGACCTCGCATGGCTGGAGCTAGAGGGGCAGGCTGATCTGGGGATGGTTTTGGTCCCAAGGTAGCCAGGTGTGCCTACTGGATGCTGCTTCCCATCTGGTGAGCATGATGTCACTCTCTTCACTGCAGCATGTGTCACCAGAGCCACCAGCTCCTGCCCTGCTCCCTTCTAGGGCATGGGACTCTGGTGGGTTTGGTTCACCGTTGCTTTCCTTTGTCTCACCTGGCCCAGGCAGTCCTTGCTGAAAGCAGCTCTGCCAGGGCTCTAGAAAAGCCCTGTGCCTTCACACAGAGAACAGAGGACATGCAGCAAGGCAACCTACTTTGCTGAGCAGCTCTTAGCATCACTACACCATGGGACTGTGCAAAAGGACCCCACAAGGGAGGCAAAGGAACCCACTGAATAAGTGTCATTAATGAAGATTAAGCATCTTTCTTGACACTCATGTCAGCATATGGCGAATTTTTCCTTTGGCAGGTCTCAGTGGACTTTGAGAAGGTGCCTAGTGGCTCTCCCCGTTTGAGAGATGGAAAATGAGGCAGGCACTCATGTAATATTGCCAAGAGCTGCCTGTGCAAGCCAAAGGCAGAGCCAGACCTGTGAACCAGGCTCTATCAAACAATTTCCATGAAGCATCACTGCTTTCTGGTGGGGTCTTCACCTGCATCTTCCAGGTTTCGTGTATGTGCCTTGACCAACAACTTCCAAAATTTTCCTTCTATTACAATGTTCCTCTGAGCAGCGAAATTTCCTTCCAGGTGACGTCTGACTTGACACGACTTCTCTTCCTGGATGTGGTTGCTATGACAGCTGCTCCTGGTTTGGCAAATCCTCATCCTGCCAGTCCTCTGCAAACACAACTCTTGCATATCTTGTATTCTCTAGGAAATCAAAATATGCTCCTGTTTTTAGTTTTTTAATCTTCTCATGTCTGTGTCTCCTTTTGTTTGGAATCAGTGATGTTAAAGCAGACTTGTGCTGCCAATATTTTAACAGCAGGTTTCAGAAAAAATATCCCCACCTCAGCCAATGACAGGTTTGGAGTCCTATATTGCTTAGGTTGCTGAGAAGAGAGGCTGGGGAATAGACTTTTATGGTTTGCCTTTGCAACAAAAACTCTTTCACATAAAAATCAGGAAGTCAACATTACTTAGCAAATAAATGCAGCTTAAGTGCTCTTAACTGGAAGTAGTTACCATAAACCTTCCTTCTAAGAAATCTGCTGGGCATTTTTCTGATTCTGTGAACTGGAGTTTTGGATGGGCTGGCAGAATGCCTGCATGTGCAGGAGTGGTCATTCAAAGGTGTTAAGAAAAGTTATTTTAGCAAATGTTACAGCCCACAGGCATATATACTCTTTCACTGTCCCCTGTTGCCATGTGAATCACACAAACACACATAACACATGGGCATTATCTTTGTTTAAATTCTTGTCAGTTCTGGTCCGCACATCTCCACACTGTTAAATGAATTAAACTCAGATTTCCCTTGCCCCCTGACTTATCTACATTGATTTGCATGTTAATAACTTTCCTCCCCTCAGTCAGTTTGTTCTACCCTTTTCTTGATTTGCTCTCCACAGAAATTATGATTGAGTTCCTTGCCCTCAGCTCAGTGTACGGGGAAGAAACTGAAGCAAGGTGATGCAGGGGAGCAGGTGACTCTGGTGACTGTTTTCACCACCATTATCATTTCACTGGTCAAAGACACGATGAGCAAGCTGACTGTCTTGGATGCTTTGGATGCCTACCAGGGATGGATACTGTTCTACCCATCTCCCCTTCCCAGAACCCTGGTTTTCAATATCTGACTCTAGTGTGTTCTACATGCATTTAT
Source organism: Aleadryas rufinucha (assembly GCA_013397815.1). NCBI lineage: Eukaryota > Metazoa > Chordata > Aves > Passeriformes > Aleadryas > Aleadryas rufinucha. The sequence goes on along the minus strand of VZTH01003007.1, from coordinate 82,167 downwards.
GTTTTGCTCATCTCTGAGCCCTCATGGCTCCCCAAGTTCTGTAACTCTTCCCTCCCCATTCTCAACAAAGGTTAGCTTTTAGCTTAGATCTCAGCCTATCCTGACTGAGGAAGCCAGCTGAGAGAATGACCAAGTGTAGAAATAGCCATTCACCCACATCTGTGCCTTCCAGAAGCTGTAAGACAAAACTGGCTCCTCTAAACCAACAGCTTTGTCCTGCAAGCAACCAGTCAGTTGTGCAAGGCTCATTCTGCCTATCTGCTGGCAACTTGTGTAGATAGTCTGAGTCTGAGCAGAACTCCTCATGGGAGAAAGATTTCCAGTGCCAAAGCAGAGAAGGCTGGCTGTGCACCACAGCCCCCAGCAAGTTCTGTGAAAAACATGCAGCTACTGGTCCACTGAATCTGGTCCCTTGTGTGTTTGCACATTGCTTCATTGGCTCAGGGCACGCTTTCAGAGCGTGTGTTTGGGGCAGGAGGGAAGCTGCTGCCATTGTTTTACAGTTTCAGTTGAGTTTTCTCAACTTCCTGCTTGACTGCCAAGGACTATGAGGCTTAATTTCCCACCTTTGAGTTTCTCTCCCCCTCAGGATCTTCCCATCTGCTGCATTTCATGTTGCCCAGGTAAAGCTATGCTTGCCAGCCTTCCCCTTCCAAAAATACTGCAGAGTTTGTTTTGGTTCCTCCAGATTGTGCTGGCTTTGACTCCGTGTACTGTGACTACTGACTCATGGTCCTGCTGGTCACCTCTATTTGATTCCAAAGTTTTCATTATCTTCTGCTCTTTGCAGCTCTGTGCAGACACATTTGGCTCATGAAACTTAGCAATCTGTTAATGTGGCCACTGAAGAGATCAGCATTTATATTTAGTAACATCACTCATTGGTGCAGGATTTTTTCAGTACAGGAAGTCTGAAAAAAAAGATCATCAGTTGTTCCCATGTTTTCTCTCTTCATAGGCTACAGAGAAAAATATTCCACTGAGATTTCATAAGCAAGCAAACTGAACTATGTTTGGGATTTTTTTATTTTTATTTTGCATATATTTCCCAGGCTCTCAGATTAAAAAATATCTGACATATATTCCAATATGTTATTTGCTGAGTGCTTTTAAGCAAGCCTAGAATTGTGCACAGTGGAACTCAGAACATGAACACAAGACAGAGTGGAATTATCTTTATCCTGAGTCCTCCTTGCAGGATGTAAAAGAAAGCCAAGTCTCATTTATGGCATTGTCTTCATGTCTTCCTGGGAGTCCTTGCACATATAAAAGGCCAACTTAGCTGACAGGACCTCGGTGGATCAGCTGCATCTGACCAGCTTGAAGCAGAGACCCTTTGACAAGCCCCATGTTGTAGCTACAACTCAGTGATATCCCAGTTTAGGGCAAGCACAGCTCTCACTTCAAAGCTTGTTCACTCTGCCGGTGGGCAGCAGGAACTAAATCTGTGAGCCCAGCACCTGGGATGGTGCTGTGGTTTAACCAAGTGCCACCAGCTGCTCACTCACTCAACTGCCCCCACCCTGGTGGGATCAGGAGGAGAACTGGAAAAAGGTAAAACCCATGGCTTGAGATTAGAACAGTTTAGTAATTGAAATAAAGTATAATAATAATGGTGTTGATGATGATGATGATGACTATGATGAAAAAGAGAGAGAGAAAGAGAAAGGAATAAACCCTAAAAGACAAGTAATGTGCAGTAAAATTGCTTACCACCCATGGTACCACCATGGGCTTACTAATGCCCAGTCAGGCCCTGAGCAGCAATCAGCCCTTTCCAGACAGCTCCCCCAGTTTATATACTGGACACGACATTCTAAGGTATGGAAAATCCCTTTGGCCAGTTTGGGTGCCCTGTCCTGTCCATGCTCCCTCCCAGCCTCTTGTGCACCTGCCCATGGCAGAGCATGACACACTGAGATGTCCTCGGCTTAGGGTGGACACTGCTCAACAACAACCAAAACATTAGCGTGTTATCAACATCATTCTCATACTAAACCCAAAGCTCAGCACTCTACCAGCTGCTAGGAAGAAAATTAACTCTATTCCTGCCAAAACCAGTACAGATGGATGGGAAGACAACTTGCTTCACGTGCACAGTACCTGTGTGAAACCTTGCAGGTCCCTTATCTGTTTCTCACCTGAGGATCAGAGGCCTTCAAATAAAACAAACCCCACAGATTAAAACCCCTTCCCTTGGAAGGTTGACAGACCCCATTCTGCCCTCCCCATCCTCTTTTACCTTCAAGCTGGCTTTATTGCATACATTCGTTATTCATTCCCTCTGTCCCAGTTGTGCACGCAGCTGGTGAGGCTTAGCAGCCACCTGGGCCAAACCTGCCCCACTGCTTCCACTGCCTGCTCCATGTTCCCTGCACCACGTCCACATCCCAGTCCTGGCTCCACGTGGGGTGGGATGGTTACCACATGCTCTCATCCTCCTGTCCTTGCTGGGTGCTCCTGGGGTACCCACCCATTGACTGTACCCAAGCACAGATTGAAGACGGCAGGCGCCAGAGCTTTTGGTAATTGCACCCCAAGGCTACGAAATTCTCTGACAGCAGATCACACTGCCAAACACAGGCTGCAGCATTTCTCCCTGCTGAAGCATGTCAGGCAGCACAGTTGGTGTTCATGCCCTTTCAATCTGACAGCACCGTGTCAGCCCAGGAGGGGCAAAGCTGTTTTATGAAGACGTCTGCTGCCTTTTCAGCTGCCAGAAAATACAAGGATTGGGATTCTTTGCCCTTCCCTTCATTTGCTGTCAACTCTTTCCTGGATCGTGTTTTTTCTTGGAATTTACTGCAATTCAGGTGTCACTGGCAACTATATCCCATGTCTGGTCTACCCAGGTTTCAAACAGAGCAAAACTTTATTGCTGAACATTATAGACTCGTTTGTCCCATGAGAATATTGGAAAAAAAGGGGGAGTAAGAGACAGGGACATGGAATTCTGGCTCCCGATGGCTGGCTCCCAAGTGAAGATAAGTCTTTCTGATCAACCCCTTAGCTGATATGTTTAATTATCCTTGCTTCATCATTGTTGATCATGTTTCTTTGCCTCTGGGTCTTGTAAGGATCATAGCCAACTCACCATCTTTGTGAAGAGTGAACACCATGCCTGTGGTGTTACCCAGATTGCCAGAAATGGATTCATGGTAATTTTCCTGAATATTTTCTGTGATACTAGTTAATGTGAACCCTCTCAGGTCAGCAGAATTTTATCATCAGACTGGACATCATGGTGTATCTTCCCTGTCAGAAACTGCCTGGACATCCAGGGCAGAAAGATGGTGCAAGAGGCCTAGTGATGAGAAGGAAACAGATGTGAGCTGAGGACCTGAAAAGAGCCTGGGGATGTAGCTATGAACAATGAGATTTTGGTGTCTGATCTGTGCATAGTGTCCAAGGGACTGAAAAATAAACATCCTTAACAATGGCTGGAGTAGGGACTGTCATTTCTTATGGCTTTTTCATTAGGACACAGGCAATATTTCAAACAAGGGCAGCATTCCTGACCTCTCACAGTGAAACCGTAAGGATGTGATACTGTTGTCTGTCAAACATTTCCAGTATATCAGCTGAACACTGGACTGTGCCCTAAATATTTTCTCTGCATTTCTCAGGAAATACACGTGTGTCCAACATGAATTTGCTGAAGCTGTGTGAGGAGCAACTTTTTAAAAAACTCAGATGGACAATTTCTGTCACTTCTCCAGTTTTTGTTTCTTTTCTGTTTCTGGTTACCCAAGAAAGCAGCAACTCCTTTAGTGGCTGTGTGTGTGTTTGTGCTGAAAGAAGACCAGGGGCTCTCCACCGTGCTTTGGAGTATGGAAAGACCAGGTTTGTGTGGCTGTGGCAGGGCATGTCCTGTCTCCATGGAGGCTCTGCAGCTGCAGGTGGGATTCACCTCCAGGGCAGGTTGATCTTCAGCCTTATCAAGTCACCAAGGGTCTCTCAATCTGTCTCAAGGTTTCCTGGCGGCCTTTGATGCTTACCAAAAGGAGGGAAGTCTGGATGTAGCAGGTAAGAGTAGAAAGGAGGCCTTTGTATCAGCTTGGAAATAAAACAGACACAAATTCTCGTTCAGAAACATCATAGAGGCAGTAGATAAATTTGTCACCCTTAGGAGTTAAACCAAAGCTGCAAATATTTGGACCCGTGGCAGTAGGTAAACCCAGAGATTCTGGACTTCAGAGACGGATAGGCTGGCAAAGTGCCTGCAGTTTTAATCTTACTTCACTCTGCATGGTCAGGGATTAATCTCCATGCTATAGCTTTTCCACCCAGGAACAGGAAATGTTATTCACCTGTGTCAGAGAGGTGTTAATGAGGATTAACAGGGATTTTGAGATTTTATATAACGGATTCACAGAATATTCTGAGTTGGAAGGGACACACAAGGATCATCAAGTCCAACTCTCAAGTAAATGGCCCATAAGAGGGATTGAACCCCCAACCCTGGTGTTGCTAGCACCACAGTCTGACCAGCTGAGCTCATTGCATAGACCTAGGGCCAAGGGTTTTATGTGACCTAAGGCTGAGCATGAAATAAAACTGGCCTTGCTATATGCTCCCATTTGAAATATTGGCATCAGAGCCATGATGTTTTGGAACCAAGTTTCTCTTTTTTCCTCCTTGTTTTTCTTGCCATGGGGACTGAGGGGCTGTAACACTGCCATGGCCCTGACCTATCCCTGAATGAGGGGAATTTGGTTTTCTGTAACCTCCCACTGGAGAATGCAAAACTCTCAGTGCATTGGCATCAAAGTTTTGGCAGCAAGGAAGGAGCCAAGTGGTTTGGTTTGCTTGGTCTGCTTTGGTCTGACCTGGCTCCCACAGACAGATTCATGGAAGAAGTTCTCTACCTTAACACCTTTGGGTGAATAATTAGCACTGAAGTGGCTGCCTACGCCACAGTGTCTGGGAGCTTCTTTCCTTCCACAAAGCTGTCCAAGATGTTTCTTGATGCCAATGTGCCCAGCAAGGACAGGCACATTTCTCCCTTTCTCCTGCTCCAGTGCATTTTTGCTGCCACAATCCCTTCAAACCAGAGACATGGCACACACTGACTTGATGTGGCAGCAGCCCACTGAAAGACATCTATTGGTAAAAAGGGATTTCATATCCAATACAAAAAGGTGTTAAGCCCTTGAGAAGACCCTGCTCTGACTGAAATCCCAGGCCCTAACACAGAATCATAGAATGGTTTGGATTGGAAGGGACCTTAAACATCAGCCAGTTCCAATCCCCCTGCCATGGGAAGGGACACCTTCCACTAGACTAAGTTGCTCAAAACCCCATTTAGCCTGACCTTGGAACATCTCCAGGGGTGAGGAATCAATGACTTCCCTAGGCAACCTGTGCCAGTGTCTCACCACTTCCAGAGTGAAAAATTTCTTCCTAATATCTAATCTAAAGCTACCCTCTTTCAGTTTAGAGATGTTCCCCTGTACCCTATCACTACATGTCCTTGTAAATATCTTGGGGTGTGTTCAGATGGGCAGAGAAGATCCCTATTTCTCCACCTTAGTACAAGTGTACAATAAACACAGCTTTTTAAGGACTGAAAAACCTCAGAGGAAAGTCTTACCTGTCAGGCTGTTCCAGCTGGCCCCTGTGCAGCCATAGACATGTGCCATGGGAGCAGGAGGCTTGCTCACACTTTATTCCTAAACATCCTCCACAGTCCTTTGAGAAAGCATTCAATAAGAAGAGCCTTTCCTTCCATGCAAACTCTAATGTATTGCAGTGACAGTAATCTATAATGTAGATTTTATGGATCACTTATACAAATTACAGTGAAACCTCAGCTTTGACTGTGGTTTAAAATAGACTCTGAAATAACAATACAGCAGTAACAGCAATAAAAACAACAACAGCAATAATAATGAATAGATAAAAAAATTATCCATTAAAGTTACTCCTCTCTACAAGTACTGGATAATAAAGAGGTATTTTTAGCCTGCAAATTATTTAATATATTTTTGTCTTTATTCTTTATGGTTTCAAATATATTAGTACAGTTCACAGAGCATTTTAAGACACGGAAAAAACACATTTCCTTCTGAGCCATCAGATTACTCTTTTATGAAAAGACGTATTTAGATTCATGGTTTTCAGTTTGTTGAAACACATCATCCTGCAGAGGAAAATGTCTCTTTTTAATAATGCAGTTTATCAGAGGTCCCTTAGAAGGAAATTCTCGGCACAGAAGTTTCACTGGCAATGTAAGCAACCTATTGAAGTGCATATCCGTATTGCGGTGACTGTAGTTAGGACTCCCCTTCTTCTGAACAACCTGAATTTCATGGAGAGTTGTGCCACACTCAGAACAAAACCCTGAATCTTGTTTATCCAACTACTTTAGCCAGTGCTGCTGAAAAACTTTTGCAAATGACTTTATGTGCAAAGTATTCTTCCTGTATCACCTGAAAGCAGCCATCTATCTTTCTTCTGCCTTCACCCAGTGAAGCCTTTAAAAAAAATTTATTCAGTTTACACCAGGCCTGTTTCTCCTTTGCTTTCTGACGGATGCACTTTTGTGAAACAGCAGGCAAATCCTCACAGCACAAGTGGCAGCATTCTGTGAATAGTCATGAGTGAACTCCCTCCCAAATCTAAGCAACTGGGCCTTTCAGAGGACTTGAAAAATGTAATGCCTCTGCCTCTCCTCCCAACTGTTATCACCTTTTTCATGCTTATGGGTGACATGTGGCAAGAGGGTTGGTTTCCTGCCTCCCCCCAACAGAAATATTCCATAAATTTCTTTTGAGTATTACTTTTTCCACTTCACAAAAATATTTTAGAATAATTCTTAATTGAAACTAAAATAAGAATATAAAACACCAATTTTACCCAAAGATGTCAAAAATTGGAGACATAGCTGACTGCATATGTAAATTTTCTTTTCCTCTTTTTATTTTTTTTTGTGGGTTTTTTTTGTGGTTTGTTTTGGGTTTTTGGGGGGTTTTGGATTTTTTTTTTTTGTTAAATCAGCTGGGTATTTATTAGCTCAGCAAAGATATCCTAGTGCTTTGAAACTCCTAAATGCTTTAAAGATATTTCCTCCCATTCAAAGAACTGACATGTTTGTTTGAATTGTTACCAAGCGAAGATGGATGGGTTCATTAGGAAAAGCCCACAAGTACTTGGATGGGGGAGGTCAGGTTGGAAAGGAGGTAGGACCCTGAAACCTGGCAATCCAAAATTGGTGGCAAAGTGAGCCTGTGAAACAAGGGCACACACCAGGGGTAGACACAGCCACAACATCTTGGTTGCCATGGCACGTAGAGTAACTATTACTGGGAGTTTCTGATGGCATGTCTGCAGCTCCCCTGCCTTTTGTTGCTTGACGTGCTTTCTTATAGCTAAAACACAATAGAGAGAGCTGGTTGGAGTATCCAACTTGATTAATAACCTCTTTTCTCTGCAAAACTATTGTTGGTCACATTCACTACCTAATCTTTAATATAGCTGAATGCTGCAGAAGGATATAATCATTCCTTACTGCAACTGCTCGTAGGTAAGCTGAGCTACCAGTGCACAGTCCCCAGCACTGCAGCCACTTCTGCAATTTACAGGCTTCTGATTCATACAGTTAGAATCGGATGCCTCATAGTAGGAATCACGTCACTTAATAGTGAGTGTCTGAGTGATAGATGCTTACACCTTAGATAATCTTCTTTGATGTGAGTGAAGAGAAATAGGCTTTTTAAGGGCTTGATCCTAATTTATCTCCTTATCTTAGGCTGAAATTAAATGATTCCTGATCTATACTCCTTGGGAGTACATGTTTCTAAAAGAGCTTGGCTGTGTTTACCAGATTAACTCTGTACCTGGTCACAGAGCCTCCATTTGTACACATGAAGAAACCCAGGCCAGGGTCCCCTGGTGCTGACATGTGCTTGCCTGTACCCTTTTCCAGCGGGCTCCTTGGCATGGTTTTCATCTATGGCAACCCACACTCTCCCAGTCTTTGCCCAGGCACAGCCCTGTGATTGACACATTCATAGGGATATTGTCACTGGGAGGGCTGAAACACGGATGAGAGGCTTAGTGAAGCAAAGAGTATGTACCTGCATGGACATGGGCATACCAGGCTGCTTGGACATGGGATCTATGTATACTTCTGTCTAGTTTCACTTATGGGCCTAGGGCTAGCTTTCTATGTGCTTGGATTTCTTGAAAACACAGCTAAAATTGTAACAGCCCTGCATGCGATTGGGTTTGATATGCTGAGCTCCATTGCCCTGTGTGGGGGGCTTTTAGTCCATGGCACGTGCTTGTCCAAGAAAAATGATGTCCTGTCATCCTTTCCTGAACTTCCCATCACCTGAGCAATGTGGGGCACTGATGATGCCCTGGGGCATCCTGCGGCTGTGCTTGTGCTTGAGTGTTTGTGGCATCCCAGCTGATCTGACCATTGCCCTGCCTTGGTGAGGTTCTGACCCTGGCTTTGGCATGAAAACAATTTGGTGCCTTCAGCAGATGGCATCAGATGCTCAAAGCAGGCAAACAGGCACTGGCTGGCTCCATGGGTCTCACTGCAGTTGTCTCTCAAGGACCACCATCAGTGTCAGTTCTGAAGGATGACCCTCAATACACCTTACAAATGTTGAGGTGCTGTTAATTTGGACTGCTCTGGCTGTTCCTGTCCGGAACTGTTCGGTTGTTCTCCGAGCACACTGGATACTCTCAGGACTCCTGACTTCAGCAAATTCCCTGGGCTTCCTTTTCTAAGAAGTGCAAAGGAGCACATTTGAATTTTTCACTATTTTCCTTGACTGCCTTGTCTTTACATCATGAGGCAGGAGGAATAGAAGGTCTGGCACCGTGTTACTCATTGTATTATACCTCTTTTATCCAGTGCTGAGTGTCATATATGAAATTAGGTAATTGGCTTTTGCATATAAAAATCATCTTATAACCAAGTTAATAATTATTAAAGTTGTTAAGATCATTAATTGTTAAATACCTTTTAATTATGAAGTTTCCATTGGCTCTCTGTAAACCCATGAAAATCCCTCCCCAGCAAATGATCCATTGGTGAAAGAAACTTTTGATGTACCTCAAAACCCACCAATCATACTGGGCCATGGGGCTGGACAGTGGGGAATTCTGGGAAAGGCCAAGGGGGTATAAAGGACTGGCCACTACAGGGCCCCCCCGCTTTTTTCCATCTGACTTACCTCCTGGGCACAACTGTTTTTGCTCTCCCAGCGCTGGGTAAAGGCGGGGGGTCAAGGGCCTATCTCTGTTCAGAGGCCTTATTTTTATTTTAAGAGAATTTTACCTCAGATTACCTGAGATTAATCCAGCGCTGAAGATTTCTGCTGTGGGCACATAGCCAGTTTGGCATCAAGAGTCTCCGATCCTGCGATCCCGGGGTTTTTCTATTATTTTAATTTAAGAATTCAGACGCTGTTATTTTTCCAAATTATTTTTCTTGTAATAAACAATTTTTTTTTTTAATTAAAACAAGAGTTGTCCTTATTCCTGACACTGAGACACTATTTTGGGGTTTATTCCAGCTCCTGTACTTTTGTCATCTCCTTCTTCTGGAGTACCTGATCATGGCTATCAGGCAGGAGAGACAGGGAACCACTTACTGTTCCAGTGGTTGAAATTGAGGCAATTATCATTCTGATTGCCTTCAATCTCCTCCTTTTAATTAGTTGCTCCTTCCTAACCACTAGATGCATGGACTCTACACAGGCTTGTCCCTTCACTTATACTTAATCAATCTCTATTAACGTTTACTCTTTGCTGTTAGAAGGTGTTTGTCCTTTGAACACCACCTTGGATGTCACACTCTAATTTATGCTTCTGTTTGCTGGTTTTATTGGAATTAGAACTGTGCATATTCAAGGAGTTTTGTCGGGCTGGTGTTGAGCAGCTGCAACCCTCACGCAGAAAGCACTGTGCATCTGCCAGCATGAAAAGTGATACGTACAACGAAGTGTGGCATGCAAAGATTGCAATTAAATACTCTGATTAAGGTTTGATGTTGCAAGAACACGCTCCTCTATAGACATTTTAAAGTCCTTTTTCTCCTTGCTTTTGTGTATAAGCTAAAAGTGCATTCCTGATGACAACAGGAGTCACTAAGGAACACAAATCTGGTGTTCCCTTCTCAAGCTATACATACTCTTAACAATTCCCATGCTACAGCAAGAGATTTCTCATCCACTGCTTGGCAGCACATGATTTGCACTGCCATGGTTTAGCTAATTAGCTGTCAGCATATTCAGAGTCCACATCTGCAGCTTCATTACCAGAATGAAAGCCACATGAATTTTTTTTTTTTTTTTTTTGGGGGGTGGGTTTTGTCATTTTTCTTCTAGTATAAGGCCTTCGGACCTTTCGGGTTTTCTATTTTTATCATATTTTCCACAGCTCTATGTGAGCGATTATTGCTTGATGTCTGTAGAGTTCAGATGTATACCACCTGCCTCCATTAGTCATCACTGTTTCTCTGTCAAAATTCATTGGTGCTAAGTGACTATTGCCAATAAATAGAAAATGTAACTGGAGAAGTAGAACACACTGTAGTATTTGTTGGTTTTGGTTTTATTGGAGATTACTCTGTCAGCAGTCATGCCGAGTGAGGGCATTTTGTTCTTTTCTTCTTTTGTTCTGTAGGGTTACCAGTCCCGCTGTTAGAAAGGATTTTAATGCAAACATTTACATTTCAGCTAGTTATGGCTATTTTCAATCATTTTCAAGCTTGTGCACACAATGAACTGCTTGGCAGAAAGACTATACAATAAGCTGCTTTCCAATAGGTGCTTTACACTTGTATATTTTTAGGAGAGTACTGCTCCTTTCTGTCTTACCTGTGCCAGAGGACCACGTGAAAACCTGTATCCCAGTCCATTCCTCGATGCTTCTGTCCTCTGAGATTACTCCAGATATGAGGCTAGAGCTTATTCTACGTCAAGATAGAGGGGAAATGTGTGCCATCCTGAAGCTCATGGCAAAGTTCCTGTTGATGTCAAGGAGGCCAGGTTTTCATTCAGAGAGATTTGGCATCAGCTCCACCGGGGAAGTGTCAACATGGACTGCTCTGATAACATTCTTATTCTGTCAGTGCCAAAGCATACACCCACTCTATGTCCAAACAGGAGAGGAACCCAGATGGTGTCATGTCACACTGCCATCCAGATCCATTTCAAAAGAGTTTTAGTGCCAACTCTGATCAATGTATTTAAAATGTTTTACTCTAAATTACTATAATGCTCCAGTAGACAGATCCTAGGATAGATGGCACACTTAACAGGATATGCATAATAATTATTCTCAGCTGAAATAACTGGCCAAAGGCTCTGTAGGAGCCCGCCCTTCCTTCCTTCCTTCCTTCCTTACTTCCTTCCTTCCTTCCTTCCTTCCTTCCTTCCTTCCTTCCTTCCTTCCTATCAGAAGCTACAGGCTGAGTAATTCTAGGGCTGCAGAGGCACAGGTTTGACTTTCTTCCCCTGTCCTTGCTGCCTCTGGAGGAAAACAGATATCGACCTGAGCAGAAGGAGAAATCTGGAGAGCTGTTAGACCAGAGTTGTTTTTACTTCACTGCTTAATGAAACTTAAAAAGCAATTACAATTAAATTACAATTGATTAGAGTTGAGCATGAGATTCTAAAACATACAAATAAACAACCTTTCTCTTAAAATCTGTAGTCCCTAATGAAACCTAGTGGTATCTTTTTTCAATCTTACATAATTGCATAATAAAATAGAAGAAAATGCAAAAAACTTCCTGGAGTTTCATTTTAGCTTGTATAACTGACTGTGATGAACTTCATAGACCAGATCCTGCTTTAACTGAATCCACAGCAAATCCAAAGCAATTCCATTTATTCTGATAGATTTATTTAGAAGAGCACTGCTTGACCTTCCAGCATCAGTGTTTAAACTGTGTGCAGTCAAAGCAAATTCAAACTCCCCTGCAAGCTATGGTGTTACTGGAAATTTTTCACATCTTTTTTTTGCCTGTGTGCAAAATAGATCACTGTGTTCCCAACACTTAGTAATCTTGGGGTTTTTTAAGAATGCTCTGCACATAATTAAATACTTTAATCACTTTTTGAAAGTAAACCATAATATATACTGTTAAGACTTGATGTTTGCTATGGATGTTCATATTTGTATACTAAATCTATTATATCTGTGTTGCTTTTACTCCTCTTAAAACCATTCTCAGCATCTTTTTGTAGCATACATGTCTGGGGGAGGTGGAGAGTCCCCTGTTGGCAAAAGTAATGCATCTTTCATCCTTGGATCCTGGCCAAGGGCTACGTAGCCTTGTGATTAATATGTTAGCTACATATTTACAAGGTAGAAAATTCTCCTTCTGCTGAGCTAGTACTCTTGCTGATACTGGTATTTTCCATCTCTTGCTGTTGATTATGGTTTTCCATTTTTTCCTGTAAAAAAAAAATGAGACAAAAAAAATGCTCAGTCATATCTCCACATATTTAATACAGCCAAATTATTGTAAATAGGAAGATGGGTCTGACATTTTATCACATTATGGAAACAGAGGAGCCCTGTTATACACAAGAGAGGCATCTCACAGTTATGAAGTATGATTTTCAGAAACATGCAACAATTTTTCTGTGTTTCATCTCTCAGGTTTTTGATAATGAGCAAAAACTCGGTAAAATTTCCCCTCCTGTGAAATCAAACATTCCTCACTAAAGAAGTGAGGGAACCAAAAATATTATTGTGAATACCTGGCCTGATTCCCTGTAGGTTTGTTTTTTTTGTTAGCAACACACTCTCAGGTCTGCAGCTGAGTGTGTAGCACCATGTAATTTTTACCAGTAGCCCCAGTAACCACCAGACCCTGACCCAGTTTGGTTCAACAACAGCTCTTTTCTTACAGTGTTTCGTCCATTACATTTCAGCCAGCCAAGTACTTATTTTCCTAGCTTGGCTTCTTGTTTTCATATGTAAAATGTTTTGGATTTGGTATGTATTTGCTGACATCTCTGTAGGAGGTGGTAAATTGTTGACATTAAATACCAAGACAATTATTTTTGCTTATGGAAAACTGTCTAATGTCTGTTGCAGCAAGGCAGCAATATTTTTCTGTAGGAGTATTGTCACTTTTAATAAGCACCCTAGTGGTTTATTTTTCAGTATGACATCTGTCTCTTTTCTTTCTTCCATTGAGTTTATGTAACATATGCACATAATGTTTGATTAGTCCTTTTCTTGCTTGTTTTTTACCTCTACCTTTCTGAAAATTTACTCTTTTATGAAAGGGAGTTCTTTAGTGTCTCACTTTTTATTGGTTGTTATTTATACTTTTTTTCCCCCATGTCTTCTGTTATAATTCAGGAGGGGAAAGCAGATTGAAAGCCTGTAAGTAGATTTGCTGTCTATCAGCATTTTCAAACCCCAGATCTGGACCACTGTATAATTTTCCCAAAAATCTCGGAAGCTCCGTTCAGGGCCTTGAAGATGAACTGAGAGCCTGAAATCCATGGAATGAGTAACAGAGGGGCAGAGAAAAACTGAACTAAAGCCAAATCCTTGTCACACTGTGTGGGTCTATGCTAAATCTGGATTACATTAACAATGCTTGGCAAGGCAGACCTACTCTGAATAGTTGATTTCCCGGCTCCTTTAGTCCATTGAACCAGTAATTGTCTTGGGTGCAAGATACAGTGTTAGTACTTCGCATTTGATCCCTCAACTCCCATAAGGACAATCACAAGCTCTCAGTAAAGTGCCTCAGTACAAATCCTGTGCTATAATTGCAGGCTCTCATTTCTTAGTACACATCTTGACCTGCAGGATAGCTGTGTATCCTCCACATTTCTCTCTCTGACTGTTTGCTGGAGCAATTTAATGAAAGGCTGCAAGCACTACCTGTATATACAATTTAAGTAGGTCAACTTCTCTGAAAAACTGCTGAGTTCTCTAGGGGCTGGAAGCAATAATCACTATTCATGAGCCTTGCCTATCACTCAATGGCCTTGTTTAGATCAGACAGATCTATTGTGCCAGCTACTCTACAAAGACACAAAAAGCACCTCTCCCAAAGACTTTGTAACCAGAATTTTAGAATAGGCAAAGTAATGGAAGGAGAAGGGGAAAGACAATGAAAAAATAATAGTGAGCAGCTTGAGACACCACTCAGTAGAATGTTTCAGCTGTATTGCTTTTGCTCACTTTTTGTGATGTAATGTGTGGAGCCAAATTGTGCTGATACAATGCACCTTTGTAGAGCACAGCACCTGAAAAACAGGTGTTATTTTCATGAAACTAAGGCATTTCTTGATCTAGATGGTTACAGGTCTTTCTGATGGGGGTTTATGACTCTCTACCCTTTAGGCATGGCAGATAACCTCCTTCCCAATTGGAGCAGGGATCCAAAGATCTTCATCTCATGAGGACAGGACAGAGTAGTGAGAAATGCATCAGTGGCTCATTTCTTCCTGTGCGCCTGACCTGTTGGAACAAGAAGATGACAGGGACCTGTAGGAGGACAACCTTGCCTCTTCTAATGCTTCTGGGCAATCTATAAAGTGTAGATCCATGAAGTTTCCAAGCTACTTTAATTTATGATCTAGTCCTTAATAGTTGGTATTGTCTTCAATCAACGTCACTGAGGATGCTGATGATGATGACAGTGAATGTGAAATGTTGCTGGAGTTGCAAATGCTTCTTAAAAACAAATAGCTTTATAAGTAGCTCGTGCATTAAAGAAGTTGTGAAAACTTGGAAACGATGCAGAGAATAGTGACAACAACTTTGAGGAACAGAGAAATGCCTTATAATGAGAGATGCAAGGAAATCCTTTTGCTCACTACGTGTAAAACCAAGAGGCAACCCACATTTTAATAGGACAAGAAAATATTCAAGTTTTAATATTCTTCTTAACATGTCAGAGCACACCAAGATAAAAAAACAACATAAGGCTGTTAATGCCAATCAAATGAAAGTTAGGAGTAAAACATGCATTTTCAGCAGCAAAGATGGATAACTGCCAACCTAAAAGGGCACATCTGCCTCTGACTTCATCAAGAGCGTTTTGGTGTCAAGCCTCAGCAAGACTGTGTGGTCAACTTCACATGGGAGGGGGAGCAAGGCATACTCCGTGCCTTACTCAGAAATTTTAGCTACATCATCTACAAGGTTCCCTCAAACCTCATAGCCTAAGGCTCTGGTAAGGTTTAGTGCCACAGAGAAAAGTTGTGTTTGAGAGGAAATAGTCCAGTCTCTACTAAAGTGCCCATGGTATTCAGGGTGGTGTTATGTACAGCCTGTCCCCTTCACTCTCATAAGGTGAAGGGAGCAGGAAGGAACAGGCAGGACAGCAACTTTTTTCATGCAGGTGATAGCTGTGCTAAAGGAACAGCTAGAATTCCAGGATTTTTATTCTTGATTTACAAGACACTGAGGACTTAAAGAATGTTTTCTTATGTGTATGAAAACTGTAATCTACACAGCAGACATTTTGGTGGGGTATCAGATATCTGATCCCGTTCTGAGTCATATCAGTCTAGGGCTGCAGTGCTAAGGATTGAGTCCAGATTCTTGCTTGAAAAATATGGATGTCCTTCTGTATTTTGAGTCCCAAGCTCATGCAAAGCAACAAGTGCAAATCACATGTGCTGCAGCCTGATTGCTGAACCAAAAAAATATCCAGAATCGTTGCCAATCAAAAGCAATTTTCCAGTATGTGTTTGATACATTGAACAATGGACCCTCTGCCAATAATACCCAGTACATGAGGAAAGTGGTATAAATGTCTGATAAGAGCTATAAAGATAAAGCACTGTGCAATAAAGACCAGAACTGTGCTGAACAAGCCAGCTGAGAGCAGCCCACACAGGAAGCAAGAGAGAGTTCATCTCTTCTCATTCCTGAAATTATGCTCCAAATCAGACTCAGAGTGTAGCAGAGGAGTCCAGTGCAAGGTGTTAGCAAGTTCACTGAGAGGGAGTATCTTAAAATTTTGAGAGATAAAATGGATGAAGAAGTGCTGTTTTGAGGTAAAGGAAAGCATTTAGAGTTCTTGCAAACTCAGCAATTGAACTGAGTTGTGGCTGGGTGGCAGTGGATTAATATTGCCTTGTTTTAAGAATTTCTTTACTGTTTGTTTTCTTGCTGGTATTGCCTGAAGTTATAAAATTAAATAGTTTAGCTTTCATATGAAATGAAAGTTGAATCCTGTTCTTTTCCCATGTATAGATAAATGCTCTCCACTAGGACTCATATCTATTTGGAGCACTTACCACCAAAGTTATTTTCAGAACATCTCACATTCAGATGATGAAGCCCTGCAGCACAACTGTGAGGCGCAGGAGAACATAGCATTACCCACATTTCTCTGACAATGGGTCAGAAAGGTATAGGTAAGGGCTTTATCATGGCCACAAGATCAGAAAAAAGAAAATGGGACTGGAATATCAGAGCTCCCTGCTCTCAGCCCTCAAAGGGAAGCTAATGAATATGGCCTAGAAAATCCTCCTACAGGTGGGGAGCAAAAGTGTATGATGAGCTTTGGACAGTATTTTTAATGCTTCAGTGTCAGGAAGAATGACCTCACGGCTCTGCCATGAACCGTCTCAGGATCTTCTCAAAGGTTTCACTGGTGACCTGTATAATGGACTATAAAACAGGACTGTGACATTTCATAGATGAACTGAGAAGGGCTGCAAAATTTTTGGAAGGTTAACCTTCCCAGAATCTTGACAAATGGATTCAAAGAGAGAAAATAAATAGAATGGATCGATTGCAGCAAGGACAATTTTCACTCAAGCAATAAAGAGGCTAACCCTGGATCATGTTAAGAAAAAATCAATTTCCTTGGGCCTGCCATGGATGAAGCAGGGGGAGAGATTTGGATCTGCTTGCAAGTGTAAGAGCAGTCCTAAGCGCTGAGGTACGTACATCCCACCCTCTCATGTTAGCCCCTGTTTTAACACCTTTTTTCAGCCTAAAAAGAGTTTGTTTGTTTATTTTTCATTCCTCTAGAAAAACATGGTTTCCATGGAAGGGCCTTCCCTAGCCTCTGTATTGAAAGGAATTAGATTCAATATGCTTCTAATGTTTTAAATCCCTTTTTTTGTATACCAAAGTCCAGCTTTATAGTAAGCCCCTCACTGCAGAACATGCATGAGCATTGCAGAGCTGCACGTGCATTTTAAGTGACTCCCTCCTCTGACGTGCTGCCAGAACAGAGGAGGGCTTTGAAGCATCATGGCAAAAGTTTCTTACAAGTTGTATGGAATCAGGGTCTCGGACTACACCAGGCATAAGTTCCACCGAGGATTCAGCCTCTGAGTTTACCATCTGTTACTTAAAGCATGAGAGTCGCCTCTTCTCAAAGACTTCAGCTGAATCTGCCGCAGTGCAATTTAATTAAAACCCTTTTTTGGGAGAGGGGTGGACTGATTTTTGCTAGCTGGCATATATCTAGGAGTAGCTAGGAGCATGGTTCTGTTCCAAAACTACTGTAGAGCCATTTGAAAACTTGTGCTGCCTGAAGTGCTCGCATTCCTCGTGGTTATTTCTGACACATGAATGGTACAGTCATCCAAAATGTGAGAAGCATGTGGTAAAACTGGCAAAATCTTGCTGTTCAAGACATTCACTGGACTTCCTGCCTGCAGCCAAATGAAGAAGAATATGCCACATCAGAATTACCCTCTAGGAGTTAAAGTTTTTAAATTGCTTTTTCTTTATGCTTCAAACAAGTTGCAGCCTAAGGTAGTATAGGCAAGACACGGGGTCAGGTATTGATTCACAAGACATTGAAAGAATGTTTGTTTTCCTCCATTTTAGCTGTGCTAAAACTTGAGCCAAACCTGTTTGTGAGGATGTGATAGTGGCAGGAGGCCCAGTTCTGATACTCGGCTAAGCAAAGCAGACTTCTGTCCGTATCTTGAACACCACATATGTGAATGATCAAAAACATACTTTAAGGAAAAACAATTCCCCAGCTTTCACACTCCCTGGCTTCACTGGATGGAGAAAACTGCTGGAGTTGCCAACTGCAGCCTGGGAAAGTTTTTTGCAGTGGAGTGAGAAAATCTGACAGCATGAATTTTCAAAAGTGTGAATGTTTATTTAGAAAACCCTAAGAGAAGTTCTTATTTTGCAAAAATGACTTTCTGAAGATTGTTTAATGGGAGTTATTTTCAATAACGTGCTGGATTCTGCTTTCAGGAAGTTTTATTCACTGCTTTTAGTATTCATCCCAGACTTACTGAAGCATTTGTTAAATCAAATGAAGTCCAAATATTGGGATCTGAAAGAGGAAAACAGAGTTATCAGGTTTTCATATTCTGTTTTATAAAAGTGGCAAGTAATTTCCAAAACACCTCCAAGTCAAGAGAGAAGTTTTAGCAGCACTATATTGCCCTGCAGGTACTTCTGTGTTTTGCTGACTACAGCCCCCAAAACCGGCAAATGATTGTAAAATGTCAGATAGAAAGAGAACAACTTCTTTTTGTCTTTCCAAATTTGTTGTTAGGAAGCTAAAGTTGATATCAAACTCTTCTGGGTACACATCAGGTACACAAACTCTTCCGGGTACGCCAGTCTGACCTCAGTTACTTCAAGAGAAAAATGAGTGTGGAATTCTTTTCAGGTTACTTGGACAGCTTCATTATCTCCACAGATGAATTTCGTAACAGAGAGAAGATCCTTTCTGATAATTGCCCTTTCTGATAATGGATTAATAATTTTTTAAATGTATACATTTTGCTAGCTGCTGAGATCATCATAAAATATGAAGCAACGTATTTTTATGCTGTGTTTGTCTTAGCTGCAGTCCCCTGCTTCCTGAAGATTATTGTAAAGTAACACTTTAGTATTCTCTTTGTAAGAAGCTAGTATTCCTGTACACAAAAATCTCTGCACTAATGGTATCTGGAGAACACTGTGATTAAAAAACAGAAATCTTCAATACTGGAGAGAAAGAATATATATTTCTATGTCTCTGTAGTAGCATAAACTGTCCTTTATAACTTTCTGACTCTCTGTACTGACAGAGAGGTCTGAAGGCAACACATGTTAATTAAGAGTCAGACTCCAAGCCTTCAAGATTTTGGAAGGTAAAACTGTGCCTGACAAACACTTCAAGCTAGTGTAGATAATTCCAGCCCAGAAAAGGAACATTTTGCTCTCCCCAGCCCCTTGCTGCTCTTTCCCAGCCTTGCAGTTCTCCTCCACTCCTGCAACAGCCTGGGTCCTATGGGTAGGAGGACCTGCTCTATCTTAAAATTAGCATGGCAATATGGAAACTTAAAAAATGAGATTAATGTGGTATGAGGAACTGTGGAGGAGAACAAATGGCTTGGAGACTGCAGCTTTTAGTCACAGCATGCTTGGAAAGCCTAAATGGGCTCTGACTTCAGCTACTGCCCATTTACATAACCTGTCAGCTCTGTCTCTTTGGCAGCCATTTCTCTCTGTTTTTTGATAATAGGGGAGATATAACCTCTGCAGGAAAGGCTGTTTCCATTCCTCCTGAAAGAAAAGCCTCTAATTTACTTTTTTACTTTAGCATTTTTCTTTCTATAACTTACTAACTGTAAGTCACACCAAGACGAGAAGGAAGACAGTAGCACCAAGCCTTAGTTCCTTCCCACTGTTCACACAACCAGCATTGGTTGCTAAGAACAACCTCTGTTTCTCTGCCCACTTTGGAGATACTCCTCTCCATGCAGTTTTTATTTCATTTCCTATGAGTATGTGTTAGCCAAGGTAAACTCATCCCACAGCGCAGTGAAAATGAACAAAACAAATATAGGAAGCTTATGGCTTTATTTTAAGCTGCGTGCTATTCATCTTGCTGAAACAAATAAACAACCAGAAACCCCTGCTTGGTAGAATGCATTTTCAGGCCAAAACATAGTTCTCGTTTCTCTAATGTGAGTTCTGCAAAGGAGCCATGGGTGTTGTGGAGGAAAATTTCAGTAGCAACTAAGCAGACATGCAGGGTTTTCATGGCTGACAAGAAGGACTAAAATGGAGGAAATTCTGCCCAAATCCATATTTCTCTGTTACGTGGAGGCCTTGGCTATTTCCTCCTCATTCATAAGGTCTGCCTCTGGATTGGCTTTTCCTATGGACTGCTCTGAGACCTTCTGTGCTCCACAGACAGTTCCAGTGTGGTCCCCAGTGCCTAGGTACGGACCCAGGCTTTGGACACAGCCAGTCTTGACAGCAGTCTCAAAGACACCCTTATCAAATGGTCTTGCTTGTACAACACATTTTTGAGATATACCCCCTGACTGGGAAGAGCATTTCCCACTTTAACTGACTCAAGATTCACCTGAAGTTTGCGACATGGCCTTTTCCTCACCAATACTTCCCCGAGAACTTCTTTCATCATAATCCACTATCTCACTTCTGTCCTCATTGAGGAAGGGCTAACTTTCAAAGTACCTTGTGGCAGTACCAGGCAGATGCAGTTTCAGTGTATTACTGCATGCAGCTCATCAGAAACTTCATTTTCCCTCTGGAGATATTCCCCTACTCCCCCACAGCACAGCAGGCTCAAAAGAAATCTTGAATTTATCAGCAAAACAACTGGCAACTTCCGCGCAGCTAGAGAATTTATCTGCAAATGGAAATAGTTGAATTGAACCAGCTGCACACCAGCTGGAACATTTTCACTGTAGCAATTTGTAGCAGAGGAGAAAATTATGTATGTTTTTAAATCTCTCTTAAAATTATCACAATAATAATCCCACTAGCTGAATTCAGGGGTTTGTGCCAGTGGCTCTCTGGAGGCCCTGGGGTTTTGATGTCATTTATGGTTCTTGGTTTGGTTGGGGTTTTTTGGTTTGGTTTGGTTGGGGTTTTTTGTATGTTTGGTTATGATTTGGTTTGGTTTTTAGGTTTTTTCTGTAAGGCAGTGGTGAACTCCAGTGTCCTCAGAGAATAAACTGGGGTAGTCCTTGTTGTCCAGGTACTCACAAAAAACAGGGGGAATCCAGCCAGCTCTGATTGTGACCATTGCAGGGGCAGTTGTAACGTGAATATTATTTTCTGAACTCATCTTGTACAATGACCTTTTTCATTTACATAGTCAAAATATGTTCTTGAGCCCAAAGCAGAAAGGCCACTCCAACCTCAGACTGCATTTAGTTATACCTCAACTGGTTCAAACAGAAAAAGCAAAGACTGGCATTTTAATCTTTACCCTGCTTCACTGCCATTGGGATTTCCTTCATTATAGACTTCCCACTGGTGACATTAGGATTAGGATGTCTAGGAATCAAGAGACGTTGACACAGTGAATGTTCCCCTGGAGAGTTATCTGGCATTTTCTTTCCAAATTAGGATGCTTAGCAAGCCTGGGACAGAAAAACTAGAACTGCACCCATTGGTACTGCAGATGTTATAAATACAAATGGATAGTCAGAGGTTGTTAATTTTTATGTGCATAAAATGCACACACAAGAGAAGAATATAAACCAACCATAAAACAGATGCATGGTTTCCTTTAATGCTGTGCTCACAGTATTACCCTGAAATAGTATACTGAATGCTGAAATAGTGTACTGTGAAGTTCTCTTTCCCTCCACTTATTTATTTATTTGCTTTCTAAATGTTTGTATATAAATTCAGCTCTTATTAAAGCTCTTGGTTGAGATCACTGGCTGTAACAAGCTCTTGAAGAGGCCGGCTCTGCAAAAACATTCCTCTCGACGTCTTTTGGATTGCATCTTTATTCAGGTCTGAAGATGTTCTTTCAATTCCAATGGGACTGAATATACATCCTCCTTTAAAAACAAAACAAACAACAAATCCCTCCAGTTCTCTTGGGAATGAATTAGTATCTCAGCTCTTTGCAGAAAGGGAGCATGAAAAAATTCTATGCCATTCTGAACATTGTGAATTTTCCATTTTTTTTCTAGAGATAATGTTGTTTCAGCAAAATAAGCAATTTCCTGAGGAAGTCTGACTTTCCTTTCAACACCCTTCTGCCTTTCTATTTTTATTCTGAAAAATACATGCCAGATATATTTGATTTAGTAAAAATTGATTATACTCGAAAATAAAGCACTGTCATCCCCTGAAATGTTTTGATGTGAGCAGTTTAAGGTTAAAACACAGTGTAAATCTTCTTTTTGACTGAGCTCTGTGTCTCATCTGAGTACACAGAGCTCTCATCATCTGCCATGTAGCCTCATCCAAGGGCAGAATGAGCATCTCAGGCATTGCAATTGTAATTGTAATATGTGCCATGGCTCCTTGGGTAGATGCACTTCAATGTCACCTTAATTTTAAATAAAACCTTTCAGTTTGGAAACAGTAGAACCTTTTGTTTCCATGTATCAAAAAAAAAAAAATCCTTTGGAGAGTTTTCAGATCTGTTTTCAGAGGTTGCTCTGCTCTTTCAGCTTTTTGACCTGATTTAAAAGGGAAGAAAGTGTCAGAAGTGATGGAAAAGGAAATCCAAATTTTGTTCAAGAACTATCTGTGTCTGCTGTGCAGTGCCATTGCTTGCCAACATCGTTGTCCTTACCCTAATAAAATTTATACAGCCATTTTTGGGAGTTTTGCTGAAGCAAAAGCCGTGGGACTTAGACCATGTGAGAACAGATAGAGATAGAACATGAAATCACACTGATATGCTGCATTGGACTGCATACATAAGGCAGCACTCACACAGGTAATGGGAGAAGTCTTGAAATTCCCTGCAGATGGCTTTCTGAAAAACAGCCATTACCTGAAGTGTGAACTCTAGGGCTCAGTAAGATTCACCTCATCTCTTTGAGAATGGTTCAGAGTAAAGAAGGTCAAATCTTTGCCCTGCAGACCCATGCTGCTGGATGCGCTGCAAAGATGGATTTTTTTCTTCCTGTGTATCTATGAGTGAAAATTCAGTAGCTGGCCCAGTGAGGTATTACTTACCTGAACAGAAGTCTGAAATTTCAAAATTAAAGGGCAAGAGGTCTCCTCTGTGCTCTAATGCATAGATTAATTACAGTGTGAGGACCACAGCAGAAGAGCACAACTGGTAAATTATCTTGTCACTGAATGCAGGAGTGCAATAATGAGGCATGTTGTTACTTGTCATTCATATTATACAACAGTTACCTCCATACCCTGCAATATTAAATTTTTACTCAGGTAACGTGTATTTAATAATCGGTAGATGAATAATACCTTCAACTCATTTAAAAGAAAATAAGATTTGCACAGTTATCACCTCTGTCTTTATACCTGACAAAAGGCTTCAGGTATTCTTTTTACTGCGGAGAATACGAATTGACATGGATAAGAAAAATCCAAATCTCTGATTTGTGTATCAGGAATCTACTACATTTTGCACATTGAGCATCCTCAGTCATTTCTCATGTGGATTTCAACAGAAATTTCATCTAAATTTCACTAACAGCATTTGATTGAGTTTGTCATGATTTGCCTTGCAGTATCACAGGCAGGTTTTGTCTCTTTGATCATATGGGGAATTTAATAATAACATGAAGGGAACACGGTCTTGGAAAGCAACATATGGAAGTACCTATTTCACTCCATTGTACATAGATTGCCTGATTCCTGAATTGCTAAAGCTGAGTGAGATAAATATGACTGTTAATTCAAAGGTAAGGAGTATAGTGGGTTGATACAACTTAGAACAAATAGTATGAAAACAGATCAAATGGCTTCCTGGAGTTAATGCTTGTGGAAAAAAAAAAAAAAAACAAACAACAAACCAACTAGGAGTCAATTTCAAACACCAGCAGTGAAGAACTGATCACCACCCTTGATATGTCATTCCATTCCTTAATTACTCACAATTAAAACCTGTGCTTCAGCTCCACCCTGCAGCCATTAGATGCTTGCCTGACAGACTGAAGCAAACATAATGAAAGGCTACATCCCCTAAGAACCCCTATAGCTGTGATTGTATCACTGTTTGCCTTCTCCTCAGTAGGCTATGTAGACAGAAGTCCTGGACCTTTCCCCTGTAAATTGAAACCAATGCCATTCTTCAAATTCTGGGTGGAAGTAATTTAATTCAAACTATGTAGTAAGTTATGTCTCATCTAATCTTGGCACTGTGATTTTGAAAGTGAAAGAATAGTAGGTGTCAGCATGGGCGAAATGAGTTGTCCTCTTAGGATTTCTATGAGTTACTAGTGATAGAGCTACATGATGGACTTAAACTAGATACCTAATCAAAGCTAGGGGAGAACAAATTTATATGGTGTATAAAAACCATAAAATCATTCCCTAATAGATGATTTTACAACTATGGGCGACATCTCAGTCCTTCTCTTTTGTATTAAGCAGATGAGAAAAACAGGTCACAGACTCTTAACAAACCAGCACTCAAATTAAAACACTCCAGGTTCAGAGAAAGCATGGGAAAATTCTGATTTGGAAAATTGCAAGCATCAAAATAATCGTAAAAAATAGGCTGAGTTTCCACTCAGCCATAACCAGAGTATCTTGCCTGTGGCAGCATAATGTTAAATACTCCATTTCCAGCCTTTGAGTGATTTTTTTTAATGTATTTATTGATAATATTGGTATGCTGATAACCAAGTTTATAGATGGTTATAAAATCCTTCTGCTGCAGTTAATTTTCTTTTAATGTTACAAATAATAATAAAAAAGGACAGACTACTTCATAAATCATAAGATTCTTCCATCTCATTTTCATGGAAAAAACCCCAATAAAATTCAAATGATAGCGTCATGCCAGCTACACATCCACTGGAAGAGGCATCTTTCATGACAAGATAGAAGTGTCATTTCAGTCCCTGACAAAGCTTTTGCTGTGGTCTCTACAAAAGAACCTCTTATCTTATCACTGAACACAGCTGTAAGCTTTATAAATGTATGCTGCAACTGCCCAGCTCCAATTCCTATTATAAAAACCATCAATAGAAATTTGATATGCAAATCTCTGGACAGTTTCTTGTCCTTGGGCTAAGTATGGCAGCTTATCAGGAATTTAGTGATACTCAGAGGTTACTTGCCAAGCAGTTCTTCATAACATGGACGAGGGGAACTCACATGCCCTATCACAGCTCTTGAATGTTGAGTGTAAGGCTTGTTTAAGCATTTTGATGTGGAAGACTCTGGGGTTAGAAGGAGCATAGGGATAAATATGAAGTCATAGCTTAAGCCTTCTATACAGAGGTAAAATTGTGTTCCATGTGCTTACTAGCCAGTCCAGAAGGATTGAAGGATTGCATTCATTTTGTGTATCCTTAGTTTTGGAGATTTATGTTGTTTGCCCTCTGTAACCCTGCTTCTTTTCTTGAGTCTCTGCTCTCCAGGGGACAGTCCTGTGGAGATATAGCTTGCACCTTGTTTATGGAAGTATGATGAATTCCACCTTTGCAAGAAAACCCAAGCAGCCTATGCCTTTGCTTTATCCCCTTTTTGTTTTCCCTCCCTGTCCTAACACCTAAACATATCCCATCAGCCCAAACCCACAGATCTCTTTCTGTTGGGCTGATCTCCAGCCTCTTGCCCCTAATTTGTATAGTAACCTTGATGACTCCATATCAGGTGGAGAATCCAGCACTTGCTCTTGTTAAATTTCATACAGTTGGTGATTTTCCAGTTCTCTCCAGTCTTTCCAGATCTCTCTATCATCCAGGAAGTCCAGAGTTCCTCCTCATCAAACTTCGTGTACATTCGACACCAGTGTCCAGATCATTGATAAAAATAATAAAGAGCATTGGACCTAAAATTATGTGACTTCTCTTCTGACAACAAGGTGTTCCTCTCCTACTAATGGCAGCATCATTTCAAGTCCAAGGCATGACAATATCCTTGATAAACATACAAGGATACACAAGCTTCAGTAGTGATTTGTAAGGAGATAGAAATTCCCATATGGAAAACCCAACTCTGATGATTTGAATCATGCATGATCTTACCCTGAATATCCAGCTGGCTGCCAACCTAATTTACAGTGTGTCACAGAGCTGTCTTTTAGGGAGAATCAGCTAATTTCAGTTTAGCAATGGAAAAGTTGTGGATCTGAGCTGTGTAGTCACCTATTTCCTCCATCTCATGTAGAGAAATAGGTATTTTCAGAGGGCTGGGCATCCCACTAACTTGAAGACACTTTTCAAGCATGTGATAAGTCTGCCTGTGCAGTGTTTATATATTTGTATGTTATGGAAGGATTTCAGTTACTTACAGGGAGTGGTGCCTAATTTCCAGTGAAAAAAATATTTCCACTCTGCCTAACTTTAAGTACCTAACTACAAAGCCTAGAAGGCTGGACTGCAGTTCTTTGGATGATGGTGTGGAATGCCAGTCTCTTCTGAATTGCCCTCTGAGGAAACATGTGTCTCCTTGATAATGTAAGAAGTTGCTTATCTAGACTCTCAGCATTATGGGGTTTGTCTCTTAGGTGTCGTGGTTACACAGCAACCAGGACTGTACCATTTGCCATGCTCTGTGGATGAAAACCTTTTTGGGTGGCAACTGAAGATATGGGTGTTTTGTTCTTTTGAGCTTACTACAAGACAGGACTGGTTTCTCAGACGTGCAGGAGAGCTTGCTGTATAGCCTCTGCCATGGATAATCAGGTAAAAGTGGAAAGAAATCCAGCCCCATGCCGCATTACAATTCATAAAACCTTGTAGTAACATCATGTGCTGAAATTGACCCTGGCAGCCAAAGACACTGTGACTCCAGACCGCGACAGTGCTCCACAAAAACCCCCAAATATGTCATTTTGAGAAGAAAGCCTTTTTGTAGGTAGGAAGTCTGAGAGGGAACAGTTTTCCTTGGAAGCATAATGTGCCATTTCTTTCCATCGAGAGTGAAACCTCTGCCACTGAGTACCACTGAAGTTGCACCTATATTTTTGCAAGGCAGAAAGATTCACCTCTAACTTTGTCCTCCAACTCTCAAGACAGCATTGCCAGTGAAGTCTTGTAATATTCTGGCAGAAGCTGCAGTCTTGCAATCTCAGGAGCAGGCTGATGGTTTTAGGGTGCTATCTAATTGTTGCATTCAAATTGAGATAACAATAAATATGAAGACTGTGTTAGAATGGAGAGGTCTGAAGCAAGGTGCATTATTTCAATCTGTTTAAGTGGTCATGTTTACCTTTTATTTCAGCTCACAGTGTAAGGAGATGGAAATAGAAAACATCCAAAAAAGGAGGTACTGTGAAATACATCCTTTTTGCATGTGCATAACTCACACTTCTAAAGCAGTCATTGTATCTAAAATAAAATCTGTTGAGGTTCCAAGTGCAGAAAGACACTGTTATAAGCATCTGTGAGCTTCAAAAGCCATTACAGAGCAGCCATATTGCAAGGAATGTAAAAACCGGATTTTGTGCCTCATTAATACTTTCCTGTTTTGTTTTTTTCCTGGCCTGCAGAGGGACTCCTGATGTGTTTTGGACTTATTTCACTTTACATAACCAACTAAATATTCACTGCCATAGGAACATTTCCCTCAACCCATATGTGTGCCCCAGCTTTCAGGTTCTGGAGACAGCTGTATTCTAACCCAGGAAATATTATTTATTTCTTTGTTTACAGGAAGTGGAACTGCTCCAGGTGGAGATGATGAAATGAACATCAGAAATGAATGGCTGTTTGTGAAGAGGAACTATTTTACTGAAGAATTCTGCCTATTCCTACTCATTTCCAAACTGTACACACAAAGTTCTGTGTTTAGAAAAAGCATCATCCAAAAAGACATTTCTCAAAAATGATGAGTTTATGAAAACAAGGACTGTCACCAAATTCTAGTAGACAGAGTATATGTATGAGTAGCTCAATGTAATATCTAATCTGGATTTTATGGTAGGTGTACAGAGACTGGCTTAAATGTAAGAACAGGAAAAAGATGAGACAGGAGGAAGCTGTCCCTTAATGTCTGAGTTTCCTCTTTAAATAACACCATTGCTTTCAGATTGAGCTACATCTTTACCCGTTGAAATCTCTGCGTAAGCACACAAACCAGCTACAGAAGGTTGAGACCAAATTGTCTGGTCCATTATTCTCCAGTTATCTGCTGTGAAGATTTCTTGCACCATCTGCTGAAACATTGTGTACAGACATCGAATCCTGTCCCGAGTCCTGCTTGAGATGCAGGCTGGCTCTATGTGATAATTCTGTGCTACCTGCAGGGAGTAAATGAAATTGAAACAGCTCTCTGCTGGTACAAAACATCCCTACGATATCCAATGCCATTCAGGCTTGGAATCCAAGTTTTGCTACATATAATATACTTGCCAGGCCCAAGGGGTAGGAGGAGAGTAATAAAACAAAGATAGGCATATCAAGACTAAAGAATTTCCAGGCTGGAAATTGCCACGTTTGTGATTGTCCCACCTGCAGCGAGCAGCAATTTGGTGTTCACCTTCAACAAGTTATAATCAAGAGTACTGGCTAGTATATACACATCTCTGGTGGCCTGCAGAGGTGTAAAGGGCCAGGTGTAGAGGGGTGTGTGGTCCTCAGTCACGTGAAACTTAACCAAAGACCAGCAAGGTCCAATAGCAATTAGACGTTCCCCTTAGACTTGACTCAGGAGTGATTGTACAAGACAAAAGAAGGAACCAGTCATCTCCTCTCCAAGTGCCTCTTTCCTAATTATTTTTAAAAAGCAGTCTTAAAAAAACAAAAAAAAAAAAAGGAAGAAGAAAAAAGAGTACAGCCAAATAAGCTCATGTAAAAATAGGGGAACCAGGCCTAATTACAGATATCAGGCTGTCTTTGGGAGCAGTGAAACTGGTGACTCCAATTGCACCAGGGAGATGGGTTGTCCTGGCATGTCTCAACCTTTCATTTCCCAGGAGTTTTTCAAGACAGAGCAAAAGGTATCTTCTCTGATGGACATATTAGCATCAGCTAAAGCTATGTTTAAGCACCTGGAATAGCCAAATATGACTACTTTGGTAACAAAAGCATTTATTAACTTAGCAGTGAAGCTTCTGTTTCTTCTATGACTATTTGCACTGCAATCTAGTACCAGACACAGTCAAATCCTGGGCAGACTCTCTCCTTTGAACAATTAGGCATGAGAAGGAAGAAAACCATTTGACTATTTGTTTCACAGTTCATTTGCAGGAGTTAAAAAGCACGAGAAACAAGGAGGAACCTTACAGTAGGTAAGACTGCCACTGTTTAACTCCCATGTTCTGGTGCTCCAAGGAGCCAACAGAATAACATAGCTAATACAGAACAAAAGTGATCATAAATACTTTTTTTTTCTCCAGGAGTAGGTGGCAATAGATAAAATAAATAAATATTAACTGTCCAAAGACTTGTGTCTTCCTATCTTTCTGCAGGTAATTTTATGACTGTGATGTTGTGGCATGATCCATAGAAATCATTTAACTGTAAACCTGGTCATCAATCTAAACATTATTTGGTATTTCCCAGGAAGATCCTTGGACCTTAGAAACAGGTTTTCAGAGCTCCTCTCCTCAGTAATGCTTGGAAGCACACGAATTAACCAGAATAAGGTTATTTCATGCCTGAAACATTATCCTGATACACCACAGCAACTCTTACAACACCCTTGTGATCTACGGTATCAGTGCACCTGCCATGCATTTACTTTTTGAGTGATTGCCTACACTGAAGATGAAAAAAGCTTCTGTAAATCTGTGCACTAAACCAAAAACCTGCTGTTCCTGTTACATGTACTAATGCACATGGCAGAATATCCCAGATCCCTTCCATTAACATGTATGCATGCATGTGCCTGTACAGATACATAAATATAAATATTTGTATAAAGGGATGTAAGAAGAATTAATAGTCTTTTGTTTTCTCTTTTCATTGTAATTTAGCACTGCCTATTTTAAGACAAACTAGAAATTAATCATCTAGCTCTGACACCATGGGAAATTCATGTCTTTGAGTGTGTACCCAAACTCACATACCTGTGATAAAACCCCAAATGTTCTTTGGGTTTATTTCTGTAATTTCCACACACTTTCTCACATCCCTGCCTCCCAGCCAGAGACAGAAATACAGGTAAGATTATTGAAAAATATAGGGACTACGTCTTTTTATTTCCTCCTAAGTGGGCCCTAGTTTGGCAAATGTCCTCAAGACATTTCCAAAACTTTTGACAATTACATGATTCAGATCAGCATAAACATGTGCACTTTAAGGGAGGCATCTCTTTCAAAGCCCACCTAAACACAGTAGCTTTTCAAAGCCTAAGCATTTGCTGTTTGAAGTTGTGAGATAGGTGCTATCTTTAAAAGTTTATGGAAGGCTTTGAACACAGGCCCCAGTGTCATACACAGAAGGAAAATACCACACAAAGATGGGGAAACAGGAATGCAGTCTTCAGGATGCTGCCAGAATTTCTTCCACCCTCATTATTCCTGTCAAGGTGTGCAGTGCCCAGTGCTGGGTGCCACACACTGTGAAGGTGGGGGTCTGAAAGAAGACTGTCAAGGGGAAAACGCTGGGAAAGTATAAGGCTGAATGAAAAGAAGATCCACAAGCAAAGACTGCTGAGGTAAATCAGATTGTTAAGTCCAAAAAGAGAAGATTGAAGGACAGGAACAGCTTGCAGAATCAGCATTGCTAAGGTCAGTAAAGAGTATTTAACTATCAGCTAGATTAACCACCAGGAAACAGGTGCTGATGGATGGTATCACCCTTAGGTGAAGAAAGGACCAGATATCTTCCATCCTGGTGATTTTGTAACCATACTGACAGATCTCCACCTGCATTGGTTCACAGTGTAGTTTCCTCCCTTGCCTTTTATTTTCTTTTTTTGTTTTCTTCTTTTTCAATCAAATAAATGTGTAAGTCTGCAATGCAAAAAGGAGCAGCTTCAATGGGATAGACCGAGAATGTGCAAATGAATGGTTCACCCCATAATAAGGATTTGGGGCATTTTCTGAATAACAAGGATATATACAATCAAAAATTTAACAAAATAATGTAAACATAGCCCAGGTTAAGTATATAGAATATAAGACTTCAAATGAAAGCAAGTAACAATCTGTACTGCCAAACGAAATAAGTCCAGAGAAAGAGCCTGAGCCCTGATCATCCACAATGCTAAATAGTTATCTTGCTCCCTGGGTTTCTTTTGGTTCCCTAATGGTCTCTCTCCAAGAGGAATCTGCTATGGAAAGAGCTAGCCCTAAACAGTGTGGACCCTGAAGAGTGTGGGCAGTGTGTAACACAAGACTTTAATGATAAGGATCAGTTCTGGCCTTTTTTCCTTCATCACTATTGACAGCTGCTGTGACCTTCTCACTTGTTTTGTGCATGACAGACAAATTCCTTTTGAATGCAGTCCTTTTTTTACTATTTTGAAAAGTTGGAAATAAACAAAAGCCAATGCCAAATAAGCAGTTTCATTTTCAAATACATCTCCTCAAATGGGTTTAGCCCAGTAGTTCAGACTTAGGGATATACATATATACATATATACATATATACATATATATACACACATACATACTGGTTTGTTTGTTGGTTCCATTTTGAAACTCAAAAAAGGATAAAATTAACCACTAATTTACACAGTCCTTGTCTTCAAAGACCTTTCCTTCAACAACCTGTGACAGCCTGCTTGTGGAAATGCAGAGCCTGTGTCTTCAAAACAACACTTTACTTATTTTTTCCTCAAAGCATTTAAAGTGAAACTTAAATCAATAGCAGTTTGCTCACACGTGGGGCTCTGCGCCTCTCTAAGCTCACCTCTGACATGTGGAAGTGGCTCATAGAGCCTGTAGGGTCTGTGCCCTGCAGTGTGCGATGCCCTACAAGGCCCTGAGCTGACACCACACTGGCAATCTTTGATACAGAGAGCTATTTCCATTTCTAGGCTGCCTGTTTTAAGTGTCCACTGAGTCCTTTAAAGTTAGCTCTGGTATCTCTGCATCGTGCTGAAGCCATTCCTGCAGCCCCTTGCTGTCCTGTGTTTCGGGCTCTCCAACATCTACCTTGGGCAGCCCCTCTCTTGGCCTGCCTCAAAACTCTCCCTTCCTGTGGTAATTTCAGGTTTTTTCCTCCAGCGTTGGGAGGAATAACACCTTCTAGGCTGACTGAGGATAGCTGGGTGAGTGGATAGCTTTTCCCCTGGAGCAAAGATGGGGAAAAGAGAACAAAATCTTCCATAAACCCATGCAATTAATGCTGCCTTATCTATATAATAAATCACTTGTCCTTAGCTCTTTAAAAGTTTAATTGTTTAAAAAGGCACTTATAGCTCCCTTTTATTTAACCCTTTGTATTCAGACAGGCAATTCAAAGCTGAACAGAGAAAAAACATGCCATCTTTAAAGTAATTCCTGTTCACATGTCAAGATTTTCCTTGCTGATTGTAACAAATGCTGTGATATCATGTGAAACAGCAGTTAGCTTGCCCATCTTCTTTTTTTATTATCAGACTCTCTGGTGTACTGATGCTGCAAATACCTAATCAGCTCATATCTTGCCCCAGTTTTCATGAGCCTGAAAAGTGAGACCTTTTCTCATCTCTTTCAAGTCAAGGTGAGGGCTTGAAATCTGTATTAATGGCTTCCAAAGGAAAGTGCATGCAAGCTCTGTGAAACTGGAAAACATCCCAACGGGGAACTGGAGGGAGAAACAAATGAGAAAATAAGGAAGAAGATGAAACATTCTTTAATGATATCCTGAAAAAGAAAGGAAAAATCCTGTCTCCTCGGGGGCACGGTCCTTTGGGGAAAATGTAAGCACAACTACATGCTATTCCAGCAAACATCTTCTTCACTAGTGTATGCTCAGAGATTGCTTTCAAGTCGGCTGCTTCCCAGGAGCTAAGCACTAAGTGAGTCCCCTTGAAGTGCATGGATGTTTTGACAGGCGTGGGCGCTCCCAGGCGGAATCAGGCAGGACCCTCCAGGCAGCTGGGGCTACGCTCTGCAACCACTGACAGCGGGGAGAGGGTTCTGGTTGTGCCCAGCCAGGCTGAAGGCATCCATGGGCCACATGATGGACACAGGCACCTCACTGATGCCTTTTCTTGGTCTTAAAATCAAGAGCCAAACACGGTTAGCCAAACACACTTATTTTAAGGATCCTTGGTGCACTCCGTCCAGGTGGAACATACTGGAACACACGTCGAAATGCACACCGAAATGCACACTGAAATGCACCCCCGNCCCGAGGAACTTTCCTCCCTCCAGACAGGCCTATCTTAGTTTACAAAATGTGTTCCAGAGAAGACCTTGGTGTCTGAGGCTTCTAAGATGTTTGGTCTCCTGGCTTAATGGAATATTGGGTCTATGCTGGTTATCAAACCTGAAGAATTAGAAGTATGTGGGCTAAAAGGCCCTTAAGAATACATAAAAGTTATATAAAAGAGTATGTAGAGGGGGTATATATAAAAGGCAAAAAAAAGCATCATGGCATCATCACCCACACGTCAGTACTCCTGGTACTCTGAAAGTGAGAGGGTGCTCAGGAGCCTTTCATTTATTGACTTTGCTTCTGGAGAGAGGTGATGGGCTGATTCAGTACATCGGGTTGTGTGTTTTTCTGTTCATAGGAGGTGCTAGATGAGATACACGGTAGAGCTCAGACCCGTGAAGCTTTGGTGGGTGAGTTAATTTGCAATAACACTCCTCTAGTGAATTTTGGGCACCAAAGGAGGGAAAGAAAAGAGAAATCTATGCAGCAGAGCATCTTTCAGAGGCTCCTTATGAAAACAGGCCATCTGGCTTCACTGCAGTGCATTTGTTAACTCTCCAGCCTACTACTGTTCCCCTGCTGGGTGACACATGCTGAATCTGTCACACAACTAGGACAAAATTATAAATAAACAATGCTGCATTCAAATAAAACAGAACTTTCCCGCAGTAGGCTTACAGGAAGAAAAAAGAAGTCAAGAGGCAAATCCTTGTTCTTTTGTGTGCAGGATAGTAGGTCCCTTGTTCAGCGCTGGAAAGGATATGTGCATCTCTCCCTGGAGGAAGGTGCCTTTTGTTGAGTACTGCTCCTCATAGGTGTTTCAGATGCAGACCCAAAGGCATTATTGACAGCGACCACTTGGGCTTTTTGGGATCTCAGCCACTGTCAAAGGGCCTGTTTTGCTCTTCACTGGCATGTGGTGAGAAACAGCTTGTAGTGCTCCAGGGTTTAAGAGAAATGAAGGCACTGGGGAAGCACAAAGGTGAAGTCTAATACCAAGTTAGTAGGAAGAATGGGAAGGAGAGACGGAGATTCCAGTAAAGCAGCTGGAGTATGGGGTTGCACTTGCATCATTGTTTGTGGGGATTTTGTGTGCTAAGATACTGAGCAGTCCTCTCCTTTTCTCTTAAATAATCAGAGATTTTCTCCAGCATCTAGAGACTTGTGGATATGAGATCTGAACTGCAAAATCCGTGTAAGCCAAGAGGCAACATAAATATTTAGGACTTCTCAACTCTTGGTCACGGCCCCGTTCAGAAAGAAAGCTGAAGAAAACTTACATGCCAGGTCCCTGGCAGTCATTTCCATCCATAAGCCAGGCCTTGTATGCCTGTGAACTGTATGGCAGTGTAGTGATATCTCATAGTGACACCTCCTGGGAAAGACAGAGGAACCTTTCCATAGGCCTGCGAGTCAAAAGGCCATGTTAACATTGGCTGCAAGCCACCATTCTCTGTAAGCAAAAGCTTTCTCTAGGCTGAAAAGGTAACAGGCCACGCTAACTGGGATATTCTGCTATTTTTTTCATTCCTTAAGTCTATATCATTCAATGCCTGAACAAATAATATTGTGAAATGGTGCAAAATTGTTGCAAGCTAGATTTCCCAGTGGAGGTGGCACATTTGCACAGGCTGCAGTGTTCAAAGGCCAAAAGCTGGGTTGCTAAAAGATTAAAGACTTCTTCTATTTCAGTCTTCAAAAAATAAACACCCAATTGGTCTGGTTTTGCCCAGTTCAGTGTTCTGCAGCTTATTTGAAGTCATAATGTATGAGTGGAATTGCTTTGGGTTCACGTTCATGGGAGTAAGAGATAAGCTGGGCTCACAGGGGTGAGCAGATGAGACCTGAGGCATCATTAAGGTCGGGGTATGTGTGAGTGTGGATGTGCATGCACAAAACACACAGCTAGGAATCCTCTCCTTCACACACACAACCCCACAGAGGTGGCACACACACAAAAGGCTGTATCAGTTGTTTAAAAATAGAAAATTAGGAAGGAAGCTGTAGGAGCTACTGAAACTGCTGTGCCATCCCATGGAAAATCACAGCTGCTTTCAGAGCAGTGTGCCATCAAAAGGGATGGCATGCTACTCTACCCAGTACTGGCTCCAGGCTTTTGTCCACTAAAGCTGATCACAAGGTCACAGAGAAAACGGAAAAGTCATGATTGTACAAGCAGTCCTGGGAAAGTCAGAGGAGAGAGGCACTATTGGCAGCAGAAGGGACTTTGATGAACACAAGGCTGTTGTAGGATGTCACCCTCATTTTGACCTCCTTTAGACCCATTTGTTTCAGGAGAAACTCCCATAGGGTCACTGGAGTGACACATGGACCCAAGCTTCCCAGAAAACCCTGGCAGGGTTAACCCATGCCCAAGCACCAACAGCACACCCATGCCCAAGTTTCAGATGAATATTTTTTAATACTGGCCACTCTTCAAAATTTCTGTAAAATTCAGTCTTGGAAACATCACAAGCTCCTTCCCACGCTGAAAATCTCCAAATAAAATACCATAATAAAAAATCTGGTAAGAAGTGTACATCTCCCCATTGCCTACATTAGGAGTTCTGCATCCAGCTCTCAGTCCCCAGCACAGGTAGGACATAGACGTGTAGTGGTGAGCCCGAAGGAGGGCCATCAGGTTGGTTAGAAGGATGGAACACCTCTCCTATGAGGAAAGGCTAAGAGAATTGTGTTTGTTCAGCCTGGAAAAGAGGCAGCTTTGGTGTGACCTACTTATGACCTGCCAGTACCTGAAGCAGGTCGTACAGCAAGGCTGGAGAGGGACGTTTTATAGGAACAGGTAGTGACAGGAGAAGGGGGAAGGGGTTCAAACTGAGAGTAGATTTAGATTAGATATTAGAAAAAAAATTCTACAGTGTGAGTGTGGTGAGGCACTGGAACAGGTTGCCTAGGGAAGTTGCAGATGCCCCATTCCTGGAAGTATTCAAGGCCAAGATGGATGGGGCTCTGAGCAACCTGGTCTAGTGAAAGGTGTCCCTGCCCATGGCAGGGGGTTGGAACGAGGTGATCATTAGGGAAATGTTCAGATCTGCAGGTAATGAGGCACATTGATAGTGAACAAGTTGCTCATCTCCTGGAAGCAAAGCAGAGTGGGCAAACGGGAGCCTGGGCAGGAGCAGAACTGGAGCATGAAGCCTACAGTACAGGACAATAAATACGCTTTAACTTTAACCAGATACTGATGCCATGACGATTTTTTTTTGCCTTTTATATACCCCCTTTTTATATACTCTTTTATATAACTCTTACGTATTCTTAAGGAATTTTTAGCCCACATACTTCTAATTCTTCAGGTTTGATAAGTAGCATAGACCCAATATTCCTTAAGCCAGGAGACCAAACATCTTAGAAGCCTCAGACACCAAGGTCTTCTCTGGAACACATTCTGTAAACTAAGATAGGCCTGTCCAGGGGGGGAAAGTTCCTCGGGGAGGGGGGTTTGCTCAGCCTCTCATTGGGGAATCTTTGATAGATATGTTAATTGGCAAGGCCTACAATCTTATACCCAAACTATTGTGGGTGTGCATTCGGGTGTGCATTTCGATGTGCATTCCAGCGTGTTCCGCCTGGATGGGGTGCACCAAGGATCCTTAAAATAAATACTGAGGTAAAACCCCTTTTTCCCTTCTAATCGTGTTTGGTTCTTGATTTTAAGCCCAAGGACAGGCATAAATACTGACAAAAAAAAAAAAAATTCTGCTCCACTTTAAACACACGGAAGAGTCTTGCGAAAGCCAAGAATAACCATGCTCTTCCACAATGTGACAATCAAATGGCTCATTCTGCATTTGGGCACCTCCACAGCCACCATCAGGTCCTGGAGAAACGGTGTAGCTCTTTTGGACTGGTGTGCTCACATCCCAAAAAGGGGTTTCAATACAGCCCTTTGAACCATGATTTACTTGCTACTTGGGCCAACAAGAGGATTTACCCCACTGAGTCCTTGAATCTCTCCCTGTTAATAGGAGTACCATTTGAGCACAGCACTGAGCAGAAGCTCAGATCCAGCAAAGCCTGTTCAGGGATGTGTGTACACAATTAAACTCATGCTCTGACTGGGGCTCCTTGCATGCCTCCTGCTGCTGCCAGGGAGTGTCCCTAACAGGAATTCTTTTGGTTTTCCCATGATGTCTGTGTAACTCAAGTCACACCAACAAAATGCTTATATAGCTTGGGTTATAAGATGTCTATGTAACCTTAATATCAATATAACTCAAATCATGACCTTTTATCAATGTGACTTAAAGAATATCAATATAACCTTAAACATAGCTTTTTATACTTATGTAGTCTGAATCATAGCTTTTACTTATATAGCCTGAATCATAGCTTCTACACCTATAACTTGATGCTTATAACTTTTGATACCCATATAATCTAATATGANGATATCCCCCTCACCACCAGCGCTGCAATAAACAAATACCTGCTCTATAGACATCGGTCTATGGGGATTTATTTCCAGCCTATCTTTTGGGCATCAATTTGGATATCCCCCTCACCACCAGCGCTGCAATAAACAAATACCTGCTCTATAGACATCAGTCTATGGAGATTTATTTCCAGCCTATCTTTCGGGCATCACCCACAAGGAGCCAAGACTCAAACTTCCCCTGAACTGTTGTGAGTGTGGCAGCACTCGCCCCCCTCTTGCATACCAGACAAGCCAGGCAGCAGCTCCTGTCAGTGCTGGAGTTTTATATCTTTACCACACCAGAGGCTCCTTGCGTGCAGCCTGGCTGCCGAGAGCCAAGGCTGCTTTCCATTATTCAGGTCAGAGTTCGCTCTCTGGTCTGTGGGGAATCAGACTCCAGGATCAAACACTTCTCTCTGCTTGGCGTTGCTCCAACAGACATGCAAGGGAATTTTGTTTGTGTAGAGACAGATTTGTCCCTGGGTTCCCCCCGGGAAAGCTGCACAGCATGCTCTGGAAACCATGAGCAACTGGCATTCTTGTTGGAGTGAATTACATTTGCCAGATTTAATTTATTCAAATAAGAAACATATTCATCCATTTCCCACTATACATTGTTTATAAAATCAGTGGCGCAGCCATCTCCAGAAAGTCATGCTGCACATGACCTGCTCTGGGATTCAGGCTGCAACAGGAAACTGGGCTTGGAGCAAGAATTCTCTCTTAAATGAACATTTGTAACTGGATCTACATTGTGAAATATTTGGATATTGAGCAATGGAAGAATGTGGAACATAAACAATGTCAACTCCTTCCTGCGAGCATTAGCAAGCTTCAGCAAGCAGGCTGGGTTCTGCTGTGGTACGGGGCACACAAGGAGGCTGGTGAGGAAGCAGGGCTTGTTGGGGTGCCTTTGTCACATGCTGGTTAGATTGCACTCCTTGCCTCCTGGTAGCCATTCCTCTAGTTACTATTGTGGGTGAAGCATTTGCAAGGGAAAATTGATAACAGTGCCTTTTGCTCCTCAAGTGCCCATGACAATATATTCTTTCCTGCCTATGATTTGCTAGGAAGTAGGATTTGACTGCTCAGAGGGTGGGTTTGTGCCATCCACCACATCTGGACATCCTGCTCAGAGAAATCTAATTCAATCAGGGATTACTTGAATGTCCTACTGAGCTCCACTAGGATTTGACTTGCAGGCAAAGAAAAGAGGGCACGCTCTTTATTGGCTCTAATTCAGTAATGGCCCAAAGCTGCAGGGAGTCAGCTCAGACCTCAACAAAATATATTGCTGCTTCACCAAAGCGAGCAGAAGAACACCATGCCCTTCTGGAAGCAATTCTGAACCAGCAGCTCAATACAACAAAGAAAGCCCTTTTTATTTTTTTCCAAGTAGCAGCCATAAGCTTTTTTCTACAAATGATGCAGATTTTTGAATTATACAAATTACACCTATCAACACTAGTTCTGATGTGTTCAAGGGTGGCTTAACAAGAAAAGCCTTAAGCAAGAGCAGGACACTGCACTGCTTGGAAGAAGAGACTGAGTTTAAAAAAATCTCTTCAGCCAGGCTCAGTGCCACAGCTTGAAACCAGTTGCGAGTTTTAGTGTCATCACAGAGCTGCAGTGACATCTTTAAATAGCGCACTGACCCTCAGGATGGTCTTCCCAAGGATATCTCCCCCTTATCCCCCATCCCCTGTAATGGTCTGCGTGGTCACTGGCCCACAAGTCTGCCCACTGCACCCTCACTATCCCTAAGGAGTAGTAAATCAGCAATGATGAAGAGGATGTGGCTGGGTCACTGTGCAGCTGTAATTCAGTGAGCTCTGAGGACACTGACATGTAAACTAGGCAGCACAGATCCCACTGCAGACATGCCACCCCAGAGGTGCCCTAGATTCCGTGAGGGTTATGGCTGTCCTGGAGCCCCTTCACAATTAATCCATTGGGTTTGCCATTATGAGCCAAGTGGAAGCTGGTGTGGGCACACTTCCAAGCCAGAGCCCCAGGTTACATGTCCAAGATACGTGTAGGTAAGAAGTGTGCTTAAATTTAAAACATCATCTCAAACAAACCTGGGAGCAAACTGGTCGTGATTCTTCAGTGATTCACTTCGTACTGATTCACCTAGGCTCAAGATTAACAAAGCACTCAATCCATCACTTTTCTTGCGTCTGAGCCTCAAGGAGCTCTAATCCCAAAGAGCTTGTGTCCAAGTGTATCATAAGAGGAAAAGGGGTGAGGGCACATCAGCAGTGAACCCTAGAGATGAACCCAAAGAGCAGTGGCCTCAGCAGCTGCCCAGCCTGTCTCTGAGACACTGCGGTGCAGAGTCTGAATGAGCAGTAAGTGCAAGTTTGCAAATACATGGGGAGAAATCCTTCTCAGCCAAGAGGCAGCATGAGAACCCACGGCTGGGCTCTTTGTGGAGATGTGCACAGGTGAGAATGTGCAGATGTTGACAGTCAAACCTGAAGTGGATGCAACTCTCTCATGCCTGAAATTAGGCAGCGGCTGAAGAGCTTTGGCAAGGCAGTGGCCTACAGCTGTACAAACTGGAGGAAGAAGTCTCATTGAGATCTCACAACATTTTAGCTTTCAGCTTCCAAGCATACTTATTCTCATCTCTGTCTATATACAGAGTTGAGGGGCGGCACTGACTTAGGTTCTCCCATCTCCACTGACCACAGATTTGCCTCTGCCACACGTAAGCAGTCTACTCTGAGCCAGCAAACCGCTTCTGTATGTTTATTTTTAAGCAGGTGAGCAGTCCCATCACCTTTGTGACTCTTGTATGATACATTCTTAAATGGATCTAGTGTTACCACAGTTATATCTATTATTTTTAATATCATTTATTTTCACGTCAGTTCCTGGCCTTTTCCCCTAACCCTCTCAGTTTTCTGATAACATATGTATTTAAGTGTTACATCTTTTTGCTTCTCCAAGCTTGTATGTGCACAGACCTTTAATTCACAGTGAAAGGGTATCCAATAATTAACCAGCATTGCAGTATCACTTCCTTCTTTCTTGTTAAGGGCAGACAGATCTCTGTTTCATAAAGCTACACCATCATTATGGTACTCCAGAATGTACTCATTAAGAAGAATTATACAGACAATTAAAGATTGTCATTTAATTTCTCCTTTTTATTCATGGTTAGGAATGTGAATGAACTAAACATGTAAGTTACTGACACGTTTTTGTATGGATGTTTTGTCTGGCATATTTTGCCAGACAGCTTCCCTGTTGCAAGAAACACTGAAATTAATTCTCTTATTTTCCTCATTAGTTATCACAGATGAATAATTTCTAGATATTTAACAGATCTGGTATGGACAGAACAGCTACATTTTCATACCCAGCACGGCAATACTCAGCAGAGATATTGTTTGGTAGGAGGATGTTTTGTTTGTGCATTCAGCCTTGCCTCCAGTGATCTAAAATTAGATCTTCTCTGGACTTCAGTGTTGTATAAAACCTGGGTTGAAAATAGGAGCCAATGTCTTTCTGGTGTCTGGCGACCACTCTTGAGCCAGGTTTTCTCATAACATGTTGAAGCTCCCTTCCTATCACAGAATAAGATGCCCATATCCATCCGTCTCTGCCATTTTACCCCTAATCCTGATCTGTGCCTGATGCTTTCTAGGTCCCTGAATGCATAAAAAGCATTGACTTTGCAGGTCACTACCCCAGCATATTCTTCTTCCATGCAGTTACTCAGTTGACTTGCAATCTTGCTGCTGTTTCCAGTTGCAACCCAAAAGTCTGTAAACTCTTCCAGTGCACTGCAGCATGCAAAGAAATGTCCTTTTCCTCCGCCCCAGATTTATCAGGTGCTCACACGTGTCCACTAGAAGAACTGAAAGAATAGGTTTGCTTACAACAACAAATAGTCAGACCTGCTCCATACGAGAGTAACAGCGGGATGGTTTTGTGACCATTAGTCCAAGCATGGAGGACACTAGACTGGCTACCAACAGGAGGCAAGTGGCCAGAAAAGTGGTTGCTGGAGTCCAGACTGGTGGAAAGCTCTGTAGTTTGGCCATGTATCAAGTATACACACTTTGTGGATCAGAAACAGAAGTGACAGTAATAAATTCCCTAACAACATTGTGCATCAAATCTTGTGAGGGACCAATAGATATATGCCTCAACATATGTCACAAATGAAGTGAAGAAAATTCCTGGAAAATTGTCTTTGTTGCCCTGTCCCCAGAGAGGCTTCACCTGGCAGCCAATCAGGGCAGAGAAA
>VZTH01003007.1:18499-40275 GCA_013397815.1 Aleadryas rufinucha | reverse complement strand
CCCCCCCACGTTAAATAACATTTAGTTAGGGTTTTTTTTCTGTTTTATTTCAATAAATTTTTTTTTTCAGATATAATATTGCCGTTATGTCCTTAATTTTTCGTCAGAAAATCTATTGAAAGAACCCTTCCCAGCTCCGCTTTTTTAGAGTGGAACGGACAAATCTGATGGCTGTTTTGTTTGGGGTTTTAAAATTTATTTTAGAGTAAATCTTCATTTCCTTGTCAGACCAATGCCAATTTTTTGTTCTATAAGATTTCAGTTTCTTTTGAGAAGTACCATGAAGATGAATGATGCGATCCCTGGTGTGTGGATTCCGTGGCATTATATTTTACAACTAATGACCAGATCAGTTTCTACACTGATTTCATTATTTACTATTACTATTACTATTACTATTTACTCCCTAGCCATGGTATATGAAGCAGGCATCCAGGGTCAAGAAGTGCTAGCTGGGGAGGGTAATATGTGCCTTTCTCAGCCCACTCATCAAATCTACCCTTTTAAAATTGCTTATGGATAGTTTTTCAAGGAGCACCCAGTGAGAGGTCTGGGATAGATGGTTTTAAGCACTGTATTTGCTCACTCAGTGCTTCCTGCCTCGACTCATCTGTGTTGAGAAGCAGCAGAGGTGATTCAGAGGTTTGGGCATGGCTTGTAATTTCAGTTCACCCAACCCACAGGCATATGACTTCTTCTTCCACATTATTACTGAGTTATGCTACAGCGAATCTTAATGACCCACAATGAAATGCTTCCCTACACCACGCAAGGAAAACCACTGTCCACAAATTTCCCATTTTCTTTCTCTTGCCTCTATTAAAATAATTAATCACGTGGGGGAAAAGCACACACAGGCTTGCTGTGAGGTCACAGTGAAATGATACATCACAAAGGCCATAAAAACACTATAAACATGAAATTACCAGTAGCGTTAAAAAAACTCCAAAAACTGTAGAAAATAAACCAGAGAAGAAGTGAGAACCTACACTGACACAGTATTAATATTTGCTAGATGAGGGACTTCAGAAGGGAGCACAAGGGCTGTGCGGCAGGAGGGTTTTTGGTGGTCAGGAGGCAAGCAGCAGGTGATGCTGGAGAGAGGGAAAGTCTTTGCCCCAACTCATGTTGAGAGAAGGTGTGCTGCAGCCTCACCAGGGCTGGCACGGCTCCTGGCACCCTCCACCAAATGGTGGGTGTCAGTGCAAGTGACGGCTGTGCGTGTCTCATGTCACCCAGGAGGGTCCTGAAGGATATAACCACAAAAGCTGTTGCCTGATGCTCACATTATTTCTCAGCTTAACCTCTCCATGCACTAGTAAGCCAACGTTTATGCTAGGCTAGCAGAGAATTGCAGCACCCAGGCTCAGTGAGCACGAGTGCCCATTGTTGAAGTAGGTCAGGGAAGAGCAAGCTGCCAGGTTGGACACACTGTGCCAGTGCAGGTGAAATCTGTTCCTCTCCCAGCTCCTGCTGCTCCCAGGAAAGGCACAGAGGACACTCACAAGTGAGCTTCTGACAGTGCTATGCTGCTGCCAAATGATCTTCCTCCACAAGCACAGGCAAGGTCAGAAAAGGGAGTGAAGGTGTTTGGCTGAAGCAGAAGTGGTCACTGCATCTGACCTGGGGCTTCTCAAAGAGGGCCCTGAGACTGGGGGATTGACACTTCACTGTGCAGTGGGGAAGGATTTGTCCACGTGTCTGCAATTAGAGCCATGTTCACTTCCCAGTGATGGGGCAGCTGAGCCCTGCTGTCCCTGTCTGCCTGCCGAGTTCTGCCACTCCACACAGCTCTGGCATGGAGTCTGCCTGCATTAG
The DNA here is from genome assembly GCA_013397815.1 of Aleadryas rufinucha. Classification (NCBI taxonomy): domain Eukaryota; kingdom Metazoa; phylum Chordata; class Aves; order Passeriformes; genus Aleadryas; species Aleadryas rufinucha. The sequence continues at coordinate 38,457 of VZTH01003007.1, read as the reverse complement.
CACTGCAGGGCAATTGGACTGAACAGTGTCAAAACAAAAAAATACATGGTGCACCACTGCAGTGACAATGCATTCAAATGCCCACACTCAGATGAGAAAGTATTTTGTTTGCTGCTGGAAATACCATTTTCTTATGTACATTAGGCCTGTCTCACATAATTCAGAGGTTAAGGTGGGAATAATCTAGGGGACTGGTATAACCTAATACTACCAGAGCCAGGGATAGAATGTCATGCATGGAAAAGAAAATTGATTCTATCTAAATATATTTTTTCTTATAAACCTGGTTCTTCTCTAGTGGGCCTTGAGGGAAGCAGGAATAATACTAGAGCAAATCTCTCTATTGCAGGTGCTGACTCGAGGTGCTAGGTCAGACATATTTAGTAAGATAGCCTTTAAAGCATGAAAGTGCACAGCAGCTAAAAAACATATATAGAAAGTAACAGGACACAATATTTGCAATCATTTCTTTATTACATCATGTTTCATCATTTGCTCTAATTGAGTTTTGCAGTTTTGATCACGTCTGCTTTCTAATTTTTTCCCTCTAGTCTGTCAAGAAAAAAGGATGATATGGTAACAAGAATAAAAGTAAGATTCTGTGGCTGTGTAAATAGCTGGAAATTAGCATGGACTAAGTTACAAATAAATACAAATATGTATGATTTACAGGAAGGAAAAAATGTGCCCAGAATGCAAACTGCAGCAAAATTTCTGGAGTGTCATACCCCTGGAGTGTGGGACTCTAAGGGGAATAGGCAACGAAGTTCACTCTGTGAAATGAGTTTTAATTGAAGAAATACAGAAGCAGAGGAGAAACTACTGATGAAATGATAGGGCATTCCCAAAGGAACTTCTACTGGGGATAAACGGAAAGGAGTCAACTGTTTGGATAGAATCCAAATAAACTTTATGTTTCATATTACTTGTTTCTTTTTGCACCAGGGGAAAAAAAAAGCCAACCAGAATTCTTACCTTATTAATGGAAATCAATTAGAAACAGTCCGAAAATCAAACAGAAGCCAAGCAAAATGCAGGGCTGACTAGAAGCTCTGAAGGAAATGTTCTTTGTCTTAACTAGGCTATTAGAAAACAAAATATAGAAGCAGTAAGAGCTTCAAAGAAATGCAGTGGACCAGGTCCAAATCCCAGCAACACACTGGGCTGGAAAAGATTCACTGGACCGTCTAATTTATTTAACACTTTCAATTCCTAAAAGTGCACCAATAATAAAAAGTACAGCATATATTAAAACCACATTGCATTTCCTTGAAATTAATGAATGGCTGCTAAATTTGAGCTCCTATTTTCCATTTAAAAACCACTTAATATAACCAGAAGCTAAATAGTTTGGGTTATTCAAAGCAGGGGAATGCAAACAAAAGAAATCTTGGGTGCTGTAAGATTAAGAGTAAGAATGGCTATTGAAAAAAAAAAAGTTACTCATACAATTTTGTGTTTAATTCTGCTAGATATTTCTTTGTTTCTTGGAAATGCAAGTTTGGTCCTAGTTTTAAGGGTAAGATGCTGAAATTAAGGTACAGTCCCTGTGCAAGACAGAGCTAGTGTCACTCTATGTCCCACACTGTGTCAGAGCCAGCTTCATTAAGCCAATTACCAGCGTGAATCCTGAGATGGGGGTGTGAAAAGGAGGGAAGAAATGCTTCAGCTTTCCTGCCAAGGTGTCTAAAGGCAATACAGAAGAAGCCTTCTCCTCCCCCATTCCTCAGTGACTTTTCCTGCCTCCCTGCTGTTGCATCCTCTGCACCTGCAGGAAGGTGGCTCCTAGTATCTCAAGGCTCAATGCTGTACCCCCTTAAGAAGGAAATCAAGAGCTAATTCTCAATCAGTGTGAACTGGCTTGGGTGCACTGGCTTCGCTGGGGCACAGAAACGAAACCAACACACTTCAGAGGACACAGAGCATTTCAAATCCTTTAAAAACATTTAGAAAAGGTAGCAAACTTATAGACACGTGTGGTATGTGTGAAGAGGGTGAAGTCTGAGGATGAAGAAGATGAGTCAATGGGAAAACAGCCCACAGAGCAGTGGGGTCAGGAAACACACCTCGTGCATACAAGCAGGGATGTACCCACACATCCACACGTCTGTTTTCTGTGTTACTGATAGAATCATGTCTGCTTTGAGCTCAGGTTGGGACATGAGCTCGAGTGACCTTAATTCCCCCCAAAGGGAGAGAACTTTGTACCATGATCCACAAATCAGCCAGAACCTGTGCACTGGACTTTACCCAGCAACCTGGAAAACTGTGACTGGCTCTCAGGGCCCCATTGATGGCTGGCAGGGCAGAGGGAAGGGGAAACTTGCATTGTCTGCAGATGAACAGGAGACTTTCCTCTCTATTGCTGCCAAGCCAGCACTTTTCATCAACATCCAATCAGCGCCAGAAATTCCTTAAAAGATAAAAAGAAGCTCTTTGGAGCAGAATCCTTTTGTGTATCATCCCAGAACACAAAGGGGCCCCTAGCTCTCAGAAGGGCCTCTTAGGTACTGGCTCAGTATCACAAACTGTAATAATGAAAATAATTTATAGTATTATTTTTGTAAGTAGGGATTTTCCCTGTCTTTCTCTCCCTCTGGAACTTGCCAGTTTAGAGGTGAAGACAATGGCTTCTTCATTACTGCTGGAAAAGCAGAAAAAGAAAAAATATTTTTGTTGTTGTTGTTATTGGAGGAGATACCAAAGAAATGAAAAAGTGTTTATATTCCCACAGGCCTTTGTGTAGCTGTGAGCATCTCAAAGGCAAGACAGGAGCTTGGAGAATACACAGAGATGTAAAATCCAGGCTCAGCTTTAGCTGCTCTGCTGTGCAGAGACAAAGCACCAGTCAAAATATCTGTGTCAGCGAGTGTTTGCATGTACAGGTGAAAGCAAGAGAGATAAAAAGATGCAGGGAAATAGAAAAAGAGAGAGGGAGAAAATGGATGGCTACTAGGGAGGGACTGGAAAAGGGAAAAAGAGATATATTTAGTCACCATAAATTTTGTTATAACTGGTGCAAATATTTCACTTATAGCACTTTTGTTGAAAAATGATATTAAAACAAATGTTTAGAAAAGAGGAATTTCAGTATTTAACTTCTTTTGAATGCAGCCTAAACACGCAATTCTATCTTGGAATTTGGGTTTTACTCCTGTCACAGAGTAGAAAGCAGGAAAAAATCTAACAGATAATGAAATGATGGAGAAAAGAAGCTGTAACATAAATGAAGGGGGGAAATTGCAAATCTGAAAATTTTGATAATTCTTGTTTCTGACAAAATGTATGTATCATTGAGCAAAAAAAGTGTTCCTGTTAAAAACTAACATTACTCTCAATTATTCTGCACAGTGCCAGCCTCATTTTTCAATGACATCTTGTTACTATTATATATTACATTCATTACAGGAGAGCCCAGAGGTTCTCACGCTTCTGTCATGCTGAGTAAGTACAATATTTAGGAAAGATTATCCTCATCTTAAAGAACTGACAAGTTAACTAGGGACAGGATGCAGCAAGCAGGCAAAGAACATAAGAGAAGATGGAGAGGAAGAAGAAGGAAAGAGACCGTGGTGAGAACATGAGTAGCCCAGCTGGAGGGATTTACCACATATTTCACAAGCACCTTCTCCTTTGACTTGTATACAAACAAGCCATGGGCTCTGGTGTGTCCCCCTGAAGCCACCTTCTCCATGATCAGTGAGTACAGTGGGACTGAAAAGGCAGCTGAGGGTGGCTGGCTCCCTGTTGATACAAGCAGTGTGGTGGAGCCCCACCAAATAACACACGAGTCACTGTCAGGAAATATGTCAACACTGGAGCAATCACACACTGGAGAAAGGCAAGAGAATGGATTAAGCAGAGATACAGCATAATTTCTCCTTACACGAGTACCTTTCCAAAACATCCAATGGATTGGGAAATGCAGCAACTTGTAGGCACAAGAGCAACTTGTCTAAGACCCCAAAAATTTTGGGATTGCCCTCCATTAGCCACAGCCTTCTGACTCCCTGCTCACTCATACCTGTCACTTACATTAGAAGCACAGTTGTCACGGACAGAAGAGCTTTCAAGTCTGTCAGCACGGTTGTGCCAAGCTCTCAGTTGGTCTGTGGTAGGTGGTTTAGTGGCCCCAACACTGAGACTTTTGCTCTAATTCCCCTATATAACTTTGCATGGTGTGAGGATGAGAGACTCAGTTTCTCCGTCTATGCTGGGCTTTTTTTAATCCAAAAGTTCACAAACCGAGACCCTCCTTTTGTGTCCATTTTTGTTGTATTGACCTCAGAAGTGTCATCTATTGAGTATGAAGCTGCTACTCATTTCTCCCTGAGGATGGAGTCATGCTGTACTTGTTTATAGAAATCCATGCCTGCTTCTCACTCCAAGTGCCATGAAAGGCTGAGAACTCTTCTTTCTTCAGCCTTAGAAAGCAGTGCACCTGTACCAGCAAGGCACTACCTTGCCTTGTCAGGGAGCATCTTCTCATGCACTGAGATGTCAGGGAGCATCTTCTCATGCACTGAGACAAAAGAAGTGGGAGGTCTCATCAACATTTACCAGCACTGAACCTTTGCTGTCTCCCCATGGGTAAAGGACAACCACTGTTGGCTACTTTGGAAGCAATACTTTGTCTGCTAACTAGAAAGAACTGCAGCTGCATGCAGCGACAGCACTGATATCCTCTGTTCGGAGACAGCTCTTTTACAGAAGGGAAATTCTGTCATTTACTGCTCTGGGCTATTTTCAGGAAAATACCTGCTAAGGAACTTTTCACTATGAGTAAAAAGTCTAGAAAATGTCTCCCCAACCTCCGTTATTTGTATTAAAGTATGCTGACACATGCTCTTGTGACTTTCCCAAGACTTGAGAAAGACAAAATTAAATAAAAAAAGTATAGCAATTTAACNNAAAAAAAAAAAAAACGAAATAAATCTTTTTTTTTTTTTTTTTTTTTTTTTTTTTTTTTTTAACAATGACTCAGAATATGTGTGAAAGAAAACATTTTATGGCATTTGTCTGAGATTTCTCATGGTTGGTAAAACTCACCCAGTAACAACTGCTTAGAGTATCAATGTCCAGAAATTTTAGCATTAGCAGATTTATGTCTTTTCCATTACCTGCAGCAATAAACTGCCCTAAAAAAATCCTCTTGTTCCCTAACTAGAAATTGAATTTCAATAAATGTATGCAATATAGCAACAGGAAAGCACAAGGCAGAGTTGTGCGCAGTCTTAAAATTTTACATGCATTTCTCATAGCCTCAGAAGTTTGATCAGACATTGTCCAATCTTAATGTATCTGTACTCCCTGGGCTAGAAAAGCAAAATACACCTGGGTCAAAACCTTCAGCTGTAGTCAAATTAAAAGCATAAAAAAATGGAGTGACAAGTGGAAGAACAACAATGGGCTTGTGGCCTTCAAATTCCCTGGCTGGCTAGTAATAGGAGAACCTTGGCCTAAACTCAGACAGCTTCAGGGCTGTCATAAATTGGAAGAAGGATCTTTGGGATACTCTGACATAGCTGGCATATTTCTAATTTCTTCAGCCTTGCTCATGAGATTATACATCCTTGTCGCATGACAACCCCTGTCTCCTATATTGAGATTGGGTGAATTTGCTGCACCAAAGAGAAGATGATTCAGTGTCTTTCTGCTCCCTTTACACCTGCAGTCTAGTATAAAGCAACCCAAGGGAACTGGGCTTTTAATGCCCAGTGCCTGAGTGTTATTAAATTAGCTACATCTGCCCATTAAACTCCCAACCTCACCTGTGGCAATTCCTCACCTTTGAAAGGTTACTATTATTCTCATCATTATCTGTATCCTGGTAGAGACTGAATAACCACTCAGCTTTAGCATTTTTTTCAATAGACATCAATCTTTAGCGTGTAACAGCCCTGTCCGAAGTGCTTCAAAGGTTCAATGAAGGCCCACTTGCAGGTACAGTCCTACTGATATCTGTGAGTCTGTGGAGGTTAAGTAAGAGAAGGATATGTGTGTGCATCATCAGTACTTCAGAGGTGTGGGCTGTGCACTGTCCCACTTCTCCTTTCTCTCTTCCTCCTATACTGGCATGTCACAACAGAGCATATTCTCAGTAAGGCTTTGGCAAGAGGCTCCCAATCTGTGGTCTCTGCTGAGGGGTTATCAGTTGGTCTGTGAAATTGATGTTCCACAGGAAAATATTTTAAACCTATGAACTTCCTCTGGCTTCATGGGTGGTCTGGGAACAAGAAGGTTGAAACTGTTTGAGCTGTTTGAGAGCCAGTGGTTTAGGCAACAAACTCCCACTGGCATCAGAACAGGCTGTGGTTTGGAGCTAAGCACAGGTACAGCCATGCAGAAAGGTCCTGCAAATGCACACAGCTTTTATTTTGTCAAGACTTATCATTATCCTGCTACCAAAATGGTGATCACGGTCCTGCCACGCATCATGCAAACAACATACAAGCAAGGTAAGCAGACAATTCTCTGTATTTCCAGTCACAGCTTTTCTGAGGATTTGGTTGTGCCAGAGGTGGCATTGAAGTCCACAGGACAAGCAAACGAACCACTTCTTATAGTGGTAAAGAAGAAAACCATAATGTCTGTGATCACTCTTCTTCCAAAAGCAGGCATGCAAACAGTTGTCTGTGTTTGTGGGCAAGGCTCCCTCACTTCACCATCTGCAGCATCACATCCATCTTGGCAATAACAAGTTAGCAATGACTGGCAGCAGAAGGTGCTTATGGCATCACTGGACAGCATTTCACCAGCTCCTGGGGAGCAGGACAGCAATGACACCACTGTCACCATTGGGTGAAAGAGAACCCTTACTGAAGGTAACATTTGGCACCTCAGGACTAGGTTTTTACTGGTGGACATGAGAAAATCAGTGTTGACCTCTAGTACAGTCAGAGATAGTCCAGCATTCCCCTTTCAGAAAATGTGGTGCTGTGTATCAGACTCCACAAGTGCAGGTAAATCCTGACTTCTAATGGCTGCTATTACACATAGCACTTTCAAAATGATTTATTGACAATAACCCAGCAGGTTCCTCACTGGATTTTCAGAGGATTTCATGACATCTTTTCTCCTTGATTCACACATATGTCTGGTATTATTTGGCCAAAGAAAGATAAATTCGGGTCAGTTTTGACCAATCCACTTGAATTTTGCAAGCAATAAGAGCTTATGCATTAAACCCCAAAGCCCACAGGTTTGGTCCCCACTGGCTGAATCTTCATGACTCATAGCCTTAAATTTCTTATAAGTACAAGGCAAGTATATGGAGTAGATGCCACTACTGAAGGTAGAGTCATAACTCAAGAGCTTCTAGGTGGCAGAATGTCTTAATGACACAACTGAGAACATAGGAGACTGACCTCGGAAAGTGAAATAAATGAGATAGCCTGCCACATTTTCACTGTAAAGAAGTCAGTAATGCTTCGAAATAAATGGAGATTCACTTTAGAGCAATATAATTTAATACAACAAACACATTTTGAGTAGAAAACATAAAGCTGAAAATTACTCAGTGTGGAGAGAAAATGATAATAAACTATGCAAATCTATAGGCAGAGAGACTAATACTAAATATCATGGAAAATCACAGTACCATGTGTGAACACAGCTCCAGTAACATGCAGTGGCGTGCTGGGACAACCTGTAGACAAAAGAAAGTTCTGACATGCCAGGTTGATCAGAGTATTTCCTGTTTAGCAGAGAAGGTGACCAAAGCAGATGATATGGGATGATCATACAAAATAAAATCCAACAGTGCTGCCATGTTGTAAGCACTGAAAAGGTCACGTTCTCCAAATGAAGCACTGTGTGGTGGCTGCTGTGCTGCTCTCAAACCTGAACGCCAGAAAAAGGCACCTCAGATAGGTACAAACTGCAGCTTACTGCCGTTTTCTGCCTGCAGCTGACCCTAGTGCCAGTACATCAGACAGAAGATCAAATAACATTATTTGAAAGCTTTCCAGCTAGGGCTAGATTTGAGTGCAATGCAATTTAAAACACAATAATCTAGGGCTGTAAGTGACAAGTTTGGTCCGATTTTTAAGAGGAGCAATTTAAGATTTGCAAACCCTTTGTTGTATCCAGGTAGTTTCTGCAAGCAGTTATGTGTTCAGGAAGGCAAATAATATCCCAACCAAGTCAGGGCAAGCTGGTAGTAAACTAAACTACACTTAGATTATTGCTGATGATGAAAATGCAACTTGTTTCGTTTTTAGTGAGGAGATGGAATCTTTACTACATTCTTACAGTCTTTTGCAATTATTTTTGCCTCTGCCAGAGCCAGGCAATTAAATCTGCAGCTCAGTCTTTGCTTTACTAAGCTCTGTCACATTTTCTAGAACTTCTGGTGAAAGGAGCCTGCAAAGAGGAATTCCAAACTTCTGCCAGTCAATCCTGTATACTGCTCTGCATCCTCCAGATTCTATAAAATTAAAAACATTTATGCCATCCCTGACGTGATGCCTGCAAACAGATGATATGCCTGGATCAAGCATGTTTCTGAGTTGCAACCACGTATTATACAAAATGATGATATTAAAGAAGAGCTCATAGATATGAGTCTTGTCAGCTGCATTGTTTACCCTGTTCTCCTGAAGTAATTGTGGATTCACAGTAGAGATTTACACTTAGCTTCCCCTTGTATTATTTGTGGCAGCTTTCACTATCTGTCAACAGAAATTCATGACCATTGTGGGGAAAAAAAGGTGTAGCCTGGGATGGCAATGCATCAGATATTTAGTAGCAGCAATCAATAGCAGTTGTTGTGCAATAAGTAATGACTAATCAGCTTGGCTGTGCTGTGCATTCCTTAATACATTGCCACAGCCCCCACTTTCTGAGATGGACTGTAAACCACCTGTTTAGGATCATACTCAGGAAGGTTGTGGTTTGCACCTTTTCTTGTTCTCGTCATTGCTCGTGTCATTAGATGAGATTCATTTGATGCCATTACTTGTGCTCGTTAAAATCTTTGTGACTAGAATATGGTACAGTATCAGAATTTTAATGCCTCATATTCTCTGAGAGATGATGGCAATAAATGCTACTGCTTTGACCTTCTCTGGGTTTTATAATTTGATTCACTGATCATCTCCCTTCGTTCATCTCCATTTGTGCCCATACAGAGAATGAAGAGCCAGAGAAGAACTATAGTTACCAACAGACAAAAATATTTACAAAATTTAATGTCCCCTATTTGTAAGCAAATCAACAGTTTATAGCCTTTCAATCATCTGATTTAAGCATTAATATCCTGGCTTTTCCTTGAGACAGGGATTGCTGTGGGGATGCAGAATGGCAATGTGTGGATTCCTTAGTGTTACAGGAACACTACAAAGCAGCCTGGTAACTATACATACCTGTGGACAGTACTTGCAGTGAGGAATGGGAAAAAGGGCTTCTTGTTCGGTGCTCTTTACTAGAGTGACCTTAAAAGAATTTCTAGGATTTTATTTTGGGTGATCATGAAGGTGTAGCAGTGACCAATTAACCCCATCACTGCCAGGATTTCCTCAAGCTTTCTTTATAGCTGTCCCCCTAATACTGTAGTCAGTAGGATACAAAAGGTCCTCAGAACAGGCATATCCAGGTGAAGATGTGTTAGGCATACTGTCAAACCTCAGCCACCAAACTCAGGAGCTTATTTTCGAAGCCTAGATTGGACTCATCTCCCCACAGCTCCCTGGGTAGAAAGACAGAACATTTTAGGACTCATTTGGCCTGTTTTAGACATCAACCTAAGTTTTCTGTATAGGCAGTGAACTGAAGGAGCCCTTTCAGAAGATGATCTATAGCACCTGAATAGGTCAAATCTGCTGGATTGCTGGCTGGAAGAAGCTGTCTCTCTCTCCTTTGCCTGTTGAGGGAGAGCAACCCTTCCACATAAGCTCCTAAACTGGGGGCTTAAAACTAGGCAGCATAATTACCTCCCCTACTCAAAACACTTGACCTAGATGCTCCTGGGAGGTGAAAATGGAGTGTTGTCTGGTGCACACTCCCTGCAACAGCAACTTGTGATTTGAGGGGGTGTTTCTTTCACAGGCTCACTGACTTGAGGGAGTTCACCTGATTTATAGCACAGATTCAGGTGTGATGTTTGAAACGGAATTGCTTGAGCTTGTCCATAAAGAACAAGAAGATTTCAGTGTGAAGAGTGACAGAATCATTTATTTTTTTACCTATTTCCTTTTACAAACACCTACTTTTCAGCAGGCAGATTATGAAATGAGGCCCCATTTTCTCCTGCACTCTGCTGTGCCTTGGTACAGCAGCAGGACTGTACATGGGGGTTCATTACTCCGTGAATCTCCTATGAATTAGATATATAAAGCTGCCATGAAAGACCCACTTTTTTTCACCTGTCATAAGAATTTACTCATCTAGCTTTGGGCAGGGATTTTTACAGGTCACCAGTACATCAAAAACACGTCAGCACTAAAACATGGCCCAATTTAGCCTCATACCCGAGCCAGAGATCTTTTGGGAACAGACAAAGCAGGTACCTGCCCAAAGCAGCATCCTGCTGAAGGGAGGTAAAACACTTGTGATGGCTGCTGGCTTTGTGATTGATGGAGTGTGGGAGAGCTGGAATGGCTGCTGCTCTTCCTTCAGGGTCACTGTGGGAAGGTATGGCTGGTGGCTACTACTCTCAGGTGAAGCAATGGAGTGGTGGTCATCACTCCATCCTCCCAGCTTCCTGGCTGCAGGAGCAGAAATTCCATCTTCTCTGCACACTCCCCTGCCCTACTCCCCTTCTTCTTGCCTTCCCCTTCAGGTGTGCCCCAACCAACCTCCAGCCCCTGAACTGTGGGGTGAGAATGCTCACTTCTGGGAGGCCTTTGTAAGCTGTGGCCACAGCTTTAGAAAAAGCATTCAACTTTAGAAAAAGCATTTAGGGATGGTCTATTGATGGCATTTAGCAGCCCTCATGTTATACTCAGCAGAAGACTTGGTACGCGGTGAGTTAGGCAACCTGGTGTCTCAAAAGTAGACTTTAGTTTGTCTGTTCTTCCCCTCTGCAGCCAAGCAGTGCCAACTGTGGAGGTAGTTAATTGATGGCTCCTGCAAGCAGAGTGCACCACAAAATCACTGCTGGGGTCTCCAAACCCCTGAAATCTCCCCAGAGCACAAGGGACCTCACCTGCAACGGCAACAGGCTGGCAAGGATGTGGGCTGGCTGGCACCAAAAGGGTTACACTACTGGCTCTGAAATAAAGTAAACTGAAGAGAAGGTATAAGAACACATGCCATCAAAAACGATTGCTAACACAGGGTAATTAAAGAAATTCCTTCTTTTCTTTAGGAAAGCAGCAGCAAAACTAAGGACACAGTTGTGTATTTCTTGTATCCACTCCAGAATGATCTGTGTGAGACAGATCCACAGACAGGTTAGGAAGGACCAGGCAGTAGGATGCTCAGTGAGAGGAACTGACAGCTTTAGCAGGAGAAGATTGGTCCCTATGCAATTTCAGGGTGATATAACAGGTCAAAGCACCAATGCAGAGATAAACATGACTTCACACTCAAAGATATTTAGAAGCTGTTGTCCAGTACAGTATCTAATTTGACACCATTGTGAAGCAGCAAGAGAACAGTCATAGTCTTACTTTCCACCACAACATAGTTTTATCCTGATTGGGCCAAACCTAAGGCAAGTACCACTGACAGAAAATTAAAACCTTGCAGGAACAGAAAAAAAGAAGGATGTCCCCTGTCCAGTCAGAGACATAAAATTACCTGTATAAAAGCCAAATATGTCAGGTTAGGCATTGTTGGTGGTTTTTTCCTTAATCCTGGATGTGTACAGGCAACTACAAGAACAGGTGTTGCCTTCTTTTACTGCAATGTCTCAAAATTACATTTTTTGCATGTTTACCTAAATATCTGCTTGTTTAGCAGGAAAAAAGTGAGATTCTTTTCTCCCTCTTGCTGGAAAGGACATTTGAGATGTCATTTCAGTAACTTCTCTGGTTGTGTTTAATAAGTGTAAATTTATTCATATGTAAATTGCAACACTTAACTTCCTACATAGTAGACCGTATATATAACATTTTCTAGAAATAATTCTGTAACTTCTGAGCAGTAGATGAGGAGCTCTGAAGTCAGGTGGTGTTTTAACTTACTAGTTGGAGGAAAACAAGGATATGAGAGGTGCCCAAGCAAATATTCCTGCTCCAACTTGAGAATGGAAGACCCAAGAAAAAGAGAATATATCTCAGCTTTAATTTGGGCAATGGGTGAGGTGAAATAAGAGGACAGAATTTTGACCTTTCTTGCTTGGGAGGGGCTGAGTTGACTTGTCTGGCAGTGAGTGATCATTCAGCATGGAAGAAATAAATTTGAGTAGCCTGCAGAAAGATTATTTGAGAACAAATATCTGCAAAAGCCTGAAAAGCAAAGGTCAAACTCTCTTTAGACATACAATGGTGTGAATCCAGAGCAGCTCTAGTTGAAGCAAACTGAGTTATGCACTGATGTAAATGAGATCAGACGTAACTTGCTGTCAACACAGTCAAATTTTAAGTTGATCAAAGAACAAAATCTTCCCTTGTGTATATCCAGAATTTATCTGATGACTGTAGACAGATTTCAATGGAAATACTCCCTCCAAAGAATTCAATAAGTCCAAGTAACTTCTCAGTGTGAGAAGGAATAAGTCAGGTTTTTTATAAAGGGAACACGAAATCAGAAAATGTGGCTGTTTTAAAAATCATAGAACAACTTCTTTGCAGCCTGTTGAGTTGTGTATCACTTCCAGTGACTGCATTTCCAGTCACTGCTGATGTACTGAATGTAGCATGACTACTTCATAAATTGTTTTAAAAGAGCTGGAGTGCTGGACAGGATGAAGGAGAATTCCATGCCAACGCTAGCTAGAATGGGAGCTGTCAAACCCCGCCTTTTTATTTCCCCTTCATCTTGTTCATCTACATCAACTCCGTTTATTTCAGATTAAAGGCTGTAATATCATCATTAAACATTGGCATTAACACTGGAAACCCAGTCTGCTGCCATGGTTGGCAGTGCCAACACAAGCTAATCATTCAATGCCTCTGAGATATTTTACTTCCATCTTTTTCTTTTGAACTCCAGCAAGCTGCGTTCAGATCCTGGCATTCCAGACATCTTGTTCAAGCCCAGGTGAAAACACAGCACAGGTGCCTCCTGCCTGCCACAAGAGTACTGAAATGCTGTATGATGTTTGTTGCATTGCATTCCTGGGCTACCCTTCTGCCAAGGACGCCGGCCGTTAGGCCCTGCCTGCTAACACGAGGCGGTGCCGCTGCTAGGGCTAGTTGTGCGGCTGGCTCGCACCTAGGGAAGCTGGCTCCGGAGAAACGGCGAGCGAGGCGCGGTGGAAAGAAGGCAAGGAGGCAAAGGGTGCGGGAGGGGGTCTCCCCCGAGGTCTCCGTTTATTAAGGGTAGGGTAACGGGATCTGGAGCGGTGGAGGTCAGAGGGAGAACTCTGGGGATTTGAGGGCGCGCAGGGTCTTAAAAGGGAAGGGAAAACTGTGAGGAGTTAAGGGATGCGACCAATGGGGGACCAGGTAAGGGCAGGGTACAGAAGTCTGGGATCCAATAAAATTCTTGAAGGGGAGGGTACAATAGCAAAGGACCAATGGGCAACCAAGAACAGTAGAACTTTCTAGATCTTCATTGATTATGCGATTAACTCATTATTAAACATAAGGGAACTCAACCAATAAACATCTCGGGAACCTAGAAGGTTCTAGAGGGGTGGGCAGGTCCCAACTCTGGGGCACACCTCCTTATACGGAGGTCTCCTCCCCCAGCCCCGCCTCCAGGGTGGAGCTGTCTTCCTCAAAGGAGGAGTCCTCATAATTGACAGCCGCCACCTCCAAGGGTGGAACTCCCACAGATGTTCATGGTACTGCCCCACACGGGTTTGCCATCGTGCCCCACTTCTGCTGAGGGAGCTTGTCCATGGAAGTGAGAAGACTACCTGGTCTGACAGCCTTCAAATCCATCAGCTGGATTTGCTAGGCAGGAGAGTGGGTGATTATCAAAACTCCCAGCTGCCTGTACAACTAACACTGCTGGTGATGATGGTTTCAAGCTGGCCCAGTTTTCCTGTTGGAAGACACCAGTCTAAAATTGGGGAACACACTTGTTGCCTAGGCAAGATCTAGATGAAGCAGTGCTATTGCAGATGTAAACATTGTCTGGCATTCAAATAACCTTGCCAAAGGCCAGTCCCAGAACATCTCACTCTCCCTATCCTAACCATCTCATAAATGGTGCCTCAACACTACAAAATCCCTGTAACTTTGTGCTTTTTATCAGAATTTCACCTCACCACAGCACTTTGATTTCTTGATTAGTTCTTCTGAGGGACATCATGCCAATAAGCCAGGAATGCAAGCAAAATAGGAATAAAGAATCTCTTTACTGAACATATACTTGTTCCCAAGACAGCAGTAGCTATGTGTACAGTTTTCCCGTACAACACAGTCTTTGAGCATGTTCTATATGTTTGGTCTGTTCTCATCTGTTTGTGAGTCAGAGGTCTAGGGGTACCTCAAGTTATCTTGTCTCTCCCTTTGTCAGCTTTCTTTTCTGTAATATGGTCCACAGAAGCCCTTGCTTAGATATGCAAATTTATTTTATATTAGACAGGTTCTAGAATAAAGCCAAGGAACAGCAGTAAGAACATAAAGCAGAAATCAGAACCCTCCTTTTCACCCAAATGCCCAAACTACAGGGTGATTCTTGCACCCCTTCTCTCTTAACCTGGCTCAGTGATTCACAAATATGTCTTGTTACAGTTACTCAGTCCCAAGAAAAGATTTAGGGAACACTGTCACTAAGCTAAGTTAGAAACCTGGTAAAATAAATCATACTGGTGCTAGGACAGAAGCTGTGGATTTGAATTTTCTCAAACAAAAATTGAACCTAGGCCTACCATCTACTGAAAAGCACTCTAGCTCCTACCTAAGCCACCCAAAAGTTTGCATAAAAATGTGAAAAACCACTTCTCTTTAAAAATGTGAGGCCTCAATTTGAAACTTTGGAAGATGAGACCTTCATTTGGGACATTACAGATGTCCAGGGCTGTTTTCAGGACACCATCTTTAAATGCTTGTTTTGGTGGCTTCTGAAAGTAACTGTGACAAGAGCAATGAGCAGCTTGGAGAGCTTGTTGTCAGGCCATGATGCCCTTTTCAGTCAATTTGAAAAGAAGTTGTAATGCCTAAATTGTCTGTAACAAATGACCTACTGTCAGAGGCTGTGCAGAGGCTACCTAGTGAATATGTCATGTCATACTCTGGGGTCTTGCTGCTCCTTGCACCTCTTTGTACCCTAGTTTCCTTTGCACGGAAAGCAGGTTTGGGGAGACAGCATATTCCCAGTTCTTGCTCCAAAATTGTGCTGGGATGTGATCGGGATAAATAAAACCAGGGAGTTAGGAAATTCTTCCACTGTGCTAGAAATGAAGCCTTCAACTATCATGTCTATTTATATTCATAGCTTATATAGCAAGGGAGGCTGCTCTGGGAAGCTCATCTGAATTAATTACAGACGCAGGTAAGCAGTTAGGTCACTGCAGCTGCTAGTTTTGATATGGCCCCCAGGTCTGAGGCTGAGGGGCAGTATAAAACCTGTGCAGAAAACACAGATTTCTACAGGAGATATTGTATTTGCATTTTCCTATTCGTTATCCTTTGCCTTCTTCGCTGCCTGAAATGCTGCGATACCAAAGTCATGCGTATATGATTGATTTGGGTTATCAGGGAGTGCGTTGGGAAGGAGACTGAGTGCCCATCATGGCAGGTCTAGTGGATTTGGTAGTAACTGGGATGTTTTTTGCCACAGAAGCTGAAAGCACCCCGTGGCTGCTGTGGGCTACAAGGCACGGTTATGTGTGTGCTCTGCCATGTGGGTGTGATGGTAATTGCTCACAGCTGCATGCATGAAGAAAACCAGCCCTGGGCAGGCTTCGTTTCTTGTTCATTCCTTTCTGCCAGATGTTTTTTCACTTCTGTCAAATTTTCCTGCTCTTGAGAACCAGAAAGGGGACTCAGGGCACTTCTCAGCTGCTCTCAGGAGCAGGAGGTGAAAGCTCTGTGCCTTAGGGAGGGGGTACTGAGCTCTACTGAGCAGCTCCTTGACAGCAGGAGATTGGATAGGATTTGAGTGAGGTCCATGACTCCTGTCCTGGGCCAGCAAGAAAAACAGAAAAACACAGCTATGGCTATTCTGGAATTCAGGAAGACTATGCACCTGTGGCTTAACAGACACCTACTCTCTTCAAGTGACCTCTCATATGTGTACCATCCTTCATCTGGAAAACATAAAGCCTAGAGCTGAGCTTTCCCCAGCTGCCCAGGCTTCAGACTCTCTGAGAAGGTCATGTACCATGTTGCCAGCTTACACTAACCCCTATCAGCATTACTACCTGATCTGGAAACCTTTTCTTTTACAACTGACCTGGCAGGCACACCTGCAGTGCACCATATGGTCCCCACCCCATAATAATTACCAGCATTCTCTACCCATTTTCCAAGAAATGAGCAATTCCATATCCCATTATAAAACTGACCAACAGTTTCTGTTCCTTACAGCCTGCCCAGCCCCCGTCTCACATCCCTACCCACCTTCATGTGCCTCATCCCACCTGCTCCTCTGTGGGCTGCCCTTCTGGATGAGAAAGGTCCCTGCACTAAGGCCATCAGGAGATGTCTTTGAAAACATGTGCAGTGTAGAAGTATTTTTCAATGCAGAAAAATCAGACATTGGCAGCATGTCCTCACCTGACACCACAAGAATTCAAAAGCTCTCAGAAATGCTGATTAAAAGGGACATCTGGAAGCCACCTAGTTCAAAGCCCTGTTTACAGTAGGACTGCTGCTTACGCTAGATCAAGTCAGCTGTGACTATTGATCTGCTTCTCCATTTCCCTATAGTCTGCATTAAGCTCAAGTTAAAACTCATTCTCTCCTCTATTCCTTCATATTTTTTAATACACCCACCACCATTGCCACGCTGTATTCTCCAGGCTTCTGTGCTCCTTCCGCAGTTTCCTTTCAGGTTGTCCAGCCATTATCAGCTTTTTTTCCCATTACAGTCAGGATGGCATTTGAACTGATGCACATTTTTGTTCCTTGAAAAACAGCATGGTGTTTCCTGCCCTTCTATAGATCACAGGACACTGTAAGCATCTGCCTTGAGTGTATTCTCTGAACCTTTGGTGAAAGTTTTTTTTGACAGACCTACATGACTAACGGAAAGGTTTCTTCTCTTGTTCTTCTTTTGCTAACGAACAGGGTTAAGCAAAGAAAAAACAGTCAGTTGTAACTTACCCAGAACCTTAGAGGCCATGTACAAAAGATTTCTTCCCCATATCTCTTAAACAGTTTATACAGAACATAAAGACATGAATAACATAATAACCACTGCTCAGACTGATACCGCTTCAGGGAAATCACTGGGAATACAAGCAGCAGAAGACATGCCTATATAATCTCTGGAACTAAATTTAGACAGAGCTGTATCTCTGCCTAGTTGTTCAATCCATTTCCTCCTCTCACAGTGGAACAAGGAATCCTTCTGGAGCAGATGGATCTCGTTCAGTGTCTTTTGTTTAGCTTTCCTCCTAGGAACCCCATCTTTTACAATTGCTTGCCTTCTGCCTATTCTTTCTGAATACACCTCCAGACAGGTCTATCAGAACTGGCCCTCCCAGGAGCAGAGAGTTTTGCTGTGTTACACTGCAATCCATGACACCCAGTCAGTTGTTAAGTTTATATTGGAAGGATCCCAAGAATGACCAGTCCCTCTGTACTGTCTCAAACCAGCCTGGCTTTTTAACATGGCTTCAAAAGGCACATGAAAGATTCTCTGTTAGATGAAATATGATACAATCTAGAAGAAGACTTCAGGTGCAATGTCCTAGCTGTACAGCCTGAGAGTTCTTTTGGGATGGTTTTTCTCACAAAGTATTGCAGTATCCAGCATGCTTGACCAAAATGCTTGGTCCCACATCACCATATTGATAGGAGAAGTGAAAAGAAACTTCTGGTTGATGAGTAGTAGGGTCTTGAATATGAAAATCACTCCACTTAAACAACTAAATAAAGTTTGCAATTTAGGTTGAAATAGGGTTGCTGATAAGGTAGCTTATTAACCCTATTATTAAATAATGGAGTTAGGCTGATTTTACAGCTGAGCTGAGTTGAGTTGACCAGATGGCTACTTGACCCTGAGAGGAGGAGTCCATTCATCTCTCCTCTCCTTTCTTCCTTTTTGCCCTCACCATGACTGCTCAACCTGCTCCCTTCCTCATCTTGGCCCTAGTGCTCCTCTGACTCCACGCTGAGCAAGCTCAGCTCATTGATATAGTAAAAAACTAATTTGAGGGGAAAAAGCAACCAAACATCACCCAAAGGGTTTTCTGACCACTTTCAAGTTGAAAGAACTTAGTACAGGGTCAGAAGACAGTGACGGCCACTCTAACAGAAAAAGAAGTATGGAAGCTGGAAGGACACATATTGAGAGAGATGTGAGAGAAAGGGGATAAGTGGAGCTTCTCCATAGCTCCATTAGGAAGAAGACATTACTGACTCTGGAGATCCCTGTGAAGACCCAATAGAGCTATTTGAGGAGACTCTGGATCCCACCAGGCTGTTGCTAGTTCCAGCATCAAAGCAGCTCACTGCTCCACCAAGGAAGGCAGAACTGAAGACCCAGACAAGTGGAAGATTAATTTTTTATTTTAACCAGCAAATTGAATCTAGAAACATTTTCCCCTAACTTTCCTCAAGAACTACTAACCTTTTTGGGATCATCTTCTGGTGATTATTCTCCCCGCTACCACAACAGACATCATCAGGTTGTTGCCCCCAAACACAGGACATAAGCTGTGGGCTGGTGCCATGTGCCACAGTGATATCAGCTATGCAAGCTAACTCTGATATAAGCCAGTAGGAAAAAGCTGTACTGCTTCCAGTACTCTGGTGATTTTATTTAACTACACAAAGCGCTGCAGATGTCTTATTCTGAATAACGAATACTTCTATCTCATTTTGATAAATACGTGCTTATTCTGATAAATAAGAATCACAGAATCACAGAATCACAGAATCACAGAATCACCAGGTTGGAAGAGACCTTCAAGATCATCAAGTCCAACCCATGCTCCAACACCTCAACTAAACTAAACCATGGCACCGAGCACCACATCCAATCTCTTTTTAAACACATCCAGGGATGGTGATGCCACCACCTCCCTGGGTAGACCATTCCAATATTTTATCACTCTTTCCGTAAAAAACTTCTTCCTAATATCTAACCTATATTTTCCCTGGCGCAGCTTAAGACTGTGTCCTCTTGTTCTGTCAGTTGTTGCCTGGAAAAAGAGGCCAACCCCTACCTGACTACAGCCATCTTTCAGGAAGTTGTAGAGAGTGATAAGGTCACCTCTGAGTCTCCTTTTCTCCAGGCTAAACAACCCCAGTTCCCTCAGTCTTTCCTCATAGGGCTTGTGTTCCAAGCCCTTCACTGTCGCTGTTGAGCGCTAGCCGAATGCAAGAACCAGACTGGATCGGGTGAGGCGGAATTCTGATTTTATTATTTAATTCTAAAACTTATATAGACTTTTAAAAGTTTCTCCAGATTGGGTCAATTCAAAACCTCCCCCTAGGCCCATAGGCCAGGTAGAACTGCCCATCTTTCCAGAGACAGTTTCAATAACATCCAAACCTTATCTTTATTTATAGAACACAGGGAGAAGAAGAGAAAAATTCCCATGGGAAAGAATCTGTGCTACCACACTTCACCAGCCTTGTTGCCCTCCTCTGGACACGCTCAAGTGTCTCAACGTCCTTCCTGAGCTGAGGGGTCCAGAACTGGACACAGTACTCAAGGTGTGGCCTCACCAGTGCCAAGTACAAGGGAAGAATGACTTTCCTGGTCCTGCTGGCCACACTATTCCT
>VZTH01003007.1:0-11033 GCA_013397815.1 Aleadryas rufinucha | reverse complement strand
GGAGGGGTCTCCCTGAGGCACCCCAGCAGATGGTGGAAAGGTGTCTCCCTTTAGTGAGGTAGGGTGTAAAAATAAGGTCCCTGTGCAAGAGTCGCTCCAGCGAGCAAGCTCCACTCACGGTTGGAGGAAAAGCAGCAGAAGGCAGAAGCCTGCCGTGATGGTGAATTCTCTCCACAGCGATGCAGCCTCCTTCCCCTCTGAACGCCAGAGCAAAAGTGAAGCTAGGGGCCACGCCCAACTCCCTCTTCCTAGGTAAAAGGGGGCCAGTTGGCCGGGGCTCCTCCCCAGCGAAGTCCTTTGTCTCCCTCAAGTACCTTGGCAATGACTCCCTCTCAGCAATGTACATGTGTGGGGAAAAAATTCTTTCAAAAAAAAAAGAAAATAAAAAGAGAACTCTTAAAACCCCAACATGGTTGTGCTCAGTTCATGACACTTTGTCTCTGATGTTCCTTCCTGCTAACACTCCTGCCCAGCTCCAGCATGGAGTCTCACCCACAGAAGACTATCCTTCATGAACTTCTCCAACATGGGTCTTTCCCATGGGCTGCAGTCTTTCATGAACTGCTACCATGCAGGTCCCTTTCAAGTGGTGTATCCTTCAGGGACAGAGAAATCTCTGGACTGGTGTCTGGAGCACATCCTCCCTCTCGTTCACTGTGTTGTACTTTGGTGTCTGTGCATAGCTGTTTCTCTGACATTTTCTCACTCCTCTCTTCGGTAATTTTTTACCCTTTATTAAATATGTTCTCTCATAGAAGGTGCTACCAACATCACTGATGAGCTCAGCCTTGGCAGGTGATGTGTCCACCTTAGAGCCAGCAGGAAGTGGCTCTGTCCAACATGGCAGAAGCTTCTGGCATCTTCTCACAGAAGCCACCCCTGCAGCACCAAACCCTCCCCTGCCCCCACACTACCAAACCTTTGTCATGCAAACCCAGTACAACTGCACAGGTGTGCTGGGATACTCCCTCATAATACTAATGTGAAGAAATTCCTTCATATTGGTCCTTTTACACTACAAGAAGTGGCTGTTCAAAAATGGGCACAAAGGCAGCTGAGAAAGAACTGTGACTACCAGCTTTGTAATCTCTGTCAAGACAGGAGATGGCATTATCCCTATCTTTAGTGAAACAAAATAGTGGGTACCCAAAGTAGTGACAGAGACCATAACTAGGGGACAACAGATCCTAGCATTTTAAGTGCAGACTTCAGAGATGAATGTTAATTCATGAAATCATCTATTGAAAAAGTGGAATTCTGTGGAATTGTTTTGCACCAGGAGTTGCTGATCTATTAGGACCACAGTAAGAAGGACACATAGACTCTGCAAAGTAACAATTAAATACTGTTTATTAGAGCTAGAAGTATAAAGATGTAATCACCAGGAGTGAGTGGGAGCTGCCCACGGGCTCTTTTGTTATCATCACCCAGATGAGTCTGTCCTGCACAGTTCACTGCTACGTGGATCACTGACTCCTCGATGTACAATGGTCTTCCAGTCAGCACCTCTACATTCCCCCGCCTTGACCCACAGGCAGTTGAACGTTTTTACAAGTATTAAGAGTTACCAATTATATTAGTAAGCTTTTTGGCTACTATAGAGATTCTTATATACAAAGCAATTTGGTAAAGAATAGTACAGCATAATGACAAGAAAAACAAATAGTCATTAAAAGAAGAAGTGCACAACAGCAACAATATCAGGACTAGGACCACCAAAGGCATCCTGCCACTGCACTCCATCCCTCATCCCATCTCCTCTAAGGCAATGGTGGTGCAAATTTCACCACATGGTCCAGTTGTTTGTGTGATGTAGTCAACAGGGAGTTTTGGTGCAGCTGGAGAGTAGGGGCATCCAGCACTTTGTTGTAGTGATGATGACATGGACTCTCTTGTTTCCAGGGAAGAGAATCTTTTATTACACTCATTCATACAAGGCCTTTTATACTGTATAGACATGCAAGGCTTTTATACTGTGCTAAAAATATACTATCTAAAAATATTCTTGTTAGCATTCTTGCTAACTAAACAAACACACATTGGCCATACGCCGTATCTCCTGTGTTGCTGTCCATGTGCTCCTTTGACCAATTAGCACTTTGATCAGGTGTTGTCCCCACGAAGCTTACATAATTTGTTCTTGTCTTCATGTCAGCTGAACATTTCCCAAAGTGCTTTTTGTGAATCATCAGTGAACAGAAGTAAACAAAGGCCTTTTACTTATTCAATAAGACTTTTTTTGTCTCCTACACTTTGAGTCTGTTGATACGCACCAACCGAAAGCCATAACGCAGGGTTTCACATACAGGTTCTGCATGAGATAAAACAAAGGTGTTATTTTAGGTTACAACTCAGGAGTTTGTGTCTTCTCTAGTATGACATTATTAATACAGCCCTTAGTTCTGCACACTGACCACTATCCTCCTCCTACATTGCTTAGATGGATTATAGATGGCAGCCTTCTACCACCTCTCCCTTTTGACATACTTGACTGATCTGTCTGTGAACCAGGCATGCTGTCTCTGCTTAGAAGCAAGATCTTAATCTGTTGGGGCTTCCCGAGGCCAGGCAGAGGCTTAACATTTTCAGGTGAGATTGAGCACAATATAAACACCACGAAACAGAAGTTTTGTGGACTCTTTCCCTCCCCCACTCAACAGACACAGTCTGCAACCACCAAGAAGATCAGAAGAAGAGGACCAATGGGATGTCATCGGAATCTACAGAGTGGTTAATTGGTGATATCTTTTTTCTACTTTATCTGTTTCTCTGTTGCTCTCTTTCTCTGTCCCCTGTCGCTGCTCCTGGAAGGGGGTCAGCCTAGCTGGGCTGCAGTCCCACGCGAGGCAGCAGTGACCTTCCCGCAGACACGTGAGAATATAGTGTCTCGGCAGCCGCGTCTTCTGGCAGCACCGGCTCAGCAATAGAGGGTGCGCCCTGGCGTAGGTGACCCAGATGTCTGGGTCTCCCAGGTCCCCGGAGGTAAAAGAGGAAAGGGAGAGAGCCACCTCCAAGCACTTCCAGAGTTTATTAGCTCAGAAAGGCGCAGGAAGGGAAATGGCCGAAGGGTCCAGGGTAACACGGTCTTTTAAGGGTAGGAGGGGGCAACTAACGACCCAATGGGAATACGGAAGATGGGAGGATCCA
This sequence comes from Aleadryas rufinucha, assembly GCA_013397815.1. Lineage (NCBI taxonomy): Eukaryota > Metazoa > Chordata > Aves > Passeriformes > Aleadryas > Aleadryas rufinucha. The sequence continues at coordinate 7,886 of VZTH01003007.1, read as the reverse complement.
GGACACACATAACCAATAGGAGACAAGTAAAGGAGGGGCCAACAGTAAACATCCAATAGAATACAGTACTCAACTGAACTTTCCCGAACATAATTGAATAGGTAATAGGGCACTTATTAAACATTAACTTCGAGGACCAACCACAAACCAAGGGAGAGAGAATCCTCTGGAACCAGAGGAGGGACTATACTTCAGGGCACGCCTAAAAGGTGGAGAGAGGTGTTAACCTCAAACCTGGGCCTCGCCCACTGAGAACCCTTCACTTTTGGATTCGTCCTCCCAGGTGACAGGCAGGGCGTTAGGGATTGAGGGTGTGCCTGAAGTTGCCCAAAGCGCCCCAACAGTCCCCCTTCCTCCCTCCACCTCTCCCCCACCCCCATCACTCTCTCTATCCCTCATTTACTGTTAAATAGAATCCGTACTACTGACATCAGCATCTGGTCTTGTTTGCACCTTAATTCAGGCCGAGGCATTTGTAAGGCCCCAAACAATTCACTCAATGAAGTTTTTAAAAAGGCTTACAGTTGTTTACGTACTCTGAGTTGGATGCACGGGAGAAATACTGACAAGGTATTCTCAGGAGATCAAAACAAAAAAAAAGAACTTTGTTGGCAACTTTAGAAAATCAGAAAACTTTGACAAAATGTTTAGAACAGCATTCAATCAACATAAAACACTTCTCAAAGCATTAACTTGGCCAAATTGATGCCTAAAAACTTTTGCTTTTATACATTTATCACATATTTGTAGCTTTGTAGACTGTTACTACATGGTTATATAGCTCCTAGTACTTTTTCTACCCTTTCTCTTAGATTTTAGAATAATAAGCTAACCCTCTAACACACTCCTGAAATTCTGTTTAATCTTATTTTGAAGAAGAGAACAGCTAAGAAGGAATTTATTTTTTTTTGCAACCAGAATCTGAAAAGACGTAACAAGAAATAAGGCAAAGAAGCTCCTGGAACAATTCCAAGGGCCAGATCCAAGGGGGCAACTGAATCTCCTACTGGATGTACCTGCTAGATATACTAATTAATTAACCTTATAAAAATTGTACAAATGTGATTCTGCAGATATGCATATACCCATGGTTTGTGCACCTGAAAGCTTTCATTAAAGACTTGCTTTTATATTATCATTCTTAACATTGTTTGGAAAGGTTCTGGGTTTTATTCCAGGCAACAAAATCAACTTTGCAAACTCTAAGCCCATTTGATTTTTAGTTACTCAAAAATTCCAAGAAGAGGAAATTAGAAGAAGGACAGACAGACAGAAAAGATGCAGAAAGGCACACAACTCCGGGATTCCAGGGCTGTTCAGAGAGAAATTCCAAGAGGAGGTAGGGTCAAGACGTGTGATTGCCTCATGTTTGGTCTTAAATACCCCTTAATCTTTCTGGGCCTTTCCCTCAGGTGGGGCTTCCAGTCATTTGGCCACTCAGGGGCTGGGCTGGCAGCCACTGCTGGGCTGGGATACAGGCTCTAGGGAGAGTGGGAGTGTACAGGGCAGGGCACTGCCTCACCAGGGCAAGGCCTGACCTGCCCCTTACCCCACACACACATGAAATGTTTTGAGCCAACACTCTCCAGTCTCTCATAAACACCCCGTGGCTCGAGACATTGACTGGGACCACAGAAATGGTACCTTTCTTCTCATGGCAGCAGTGAGATTGGACAGAGCAGAAAGTAAAGAAGAGGAAAGTATACAGGAAATCATATAAAAATTGCCATTTCAATTATCAAAGCATGAATCTACTATATATAAAAATTTACCTCTATGCAAGTCATTGCTCCCCACCCCACGAGTCTCTAAAATTGCAGTGATGCAAAAAAAAGGGGCGATGCAAACCAGAGTCTTGGGGGAGAGTTCATGAACCAGTCTTTCAGCTGCAGTGACAAGGAGTCCAGCAGATTGGTCCATGATTTCCTTTGTGTTTCTTGAGACAGCACTCTTCTTTGGTGAGGTTCAGCATTATCGAACTATAGACAATTTTATAAAACCATTTTTGATATTTGCTGGACTTGTGAGCTGAGCTCCAAAATACCATATGTCAAGTTCAATTTAAGGTTCTCTATAGAGAAACTCTAAGGATCAACAGTTAGGCCACTTTTGGGTCTGCCATTTTACAGGTCCAGGTATCCCCACAACCCAAACAAATATGCATGCCCCAGATTACCACACTTATCCCTCCCACCAACCAAGTTTCGGGGGGATGCCCAGAACCTTTACTCAGGGAGAGAGGAAAAGGTCAGTGGGCAACATGGGAAAATTACATTCCATAAAAATTCTACTGCCTAATAGTCTGGATTGCCTCAGGTGCGGGAGTCAAAGATATCACAAAACTCAAGTCATTCCAACCTCCTCAGCATAACATTTCAGTCAGGGTCCTAGCTTCAGACCAAATACCTTTTCAACTTTACCAAACTCTTCAGTGGTTCTCAAACCCAAAATCTTTCTTTTTCTCTTAACTACTTATGTCTTCTTTGTCTACAGTAGGAGAGAATTTTTCAGCTGTCACTTCAGCTCCTGTCAGTCCCTTTTCTCCCTCTTTCCAGGGGCCACAAACAGTTCTACATTCCCTCCTCTACACAACTATGCTTCACATATCACTTACCATTACTACATGCACTTCCCTCAATATAGTAATTTTATGCTTTGCTCTGAGGAGATAGGAAGAAGTACACAAATTTGATTCCATAATCATATGAAATCCTATGTGAGCTCCCAAAGCTAAATTGAAGGAGGAATCTTTCACACTCACTGTTATGAGAGAAAAAAATACAAGCATGTTAAAATATTGCTGGTAACAAACTTATATAAGCCATATATGAACATAAATATAAAAACATGTAATCACTCAAAGCAGCGAAGAACAGCACCTTTTCAGTCCTGTCACCACTTCACCCTCTCATGGAACACTTCTGGAAGGAGAAAACTCAGTCCCACTTGGACCTACTTCAAAGGGAGGAACTATCCACCTGGTATTCATTTGTGTTCTCTGCCTTAGAAAGTTTCATTGAATCTTTAATCAAACTAGCAACAACAATCTGTGAAAACAAATTTAAAACACTTCAAAAATGTAACAATCACTAATAAAACGTATTTGGTAAAACTTCTTTAAATTATCTACAGCCTTAACAATACTGATGAGGATTTTTAGCACCATGTAGGCCAACTTGAGTTAGAGTAGCCAGCCATCTGTTTGAGACATTTTGAGTTTCAGATCAAATGGTTTTTGTCTGATCTATACATTCTGTTAAGTCCTATTTTGCAAATTTGTACTCTATTACTGTAAAATTTATTCTTTGTGTGTGATATCAGAGCATGAAGACACCCCCCACCAATCACCCTCATCATGTTGCTGTAGCTGTTTAGTGAGATGCTTAAGATTACTGATACTCTTGTGAATGGACTCTGAATGATCGCTTAAGTTCATGCAGCACATGCCGTCAAAATCTTCACACCCATGGCCTTGAGCCAACAGCAAGAAGTCAATGGCCGCCCAGTTTTGCAGCGTTGCATGTCGCATCGATTTAACATCAATTAGCATTGCTGAAAAAGCAGCACTAGTGGCGTTAGCTTCCTTTGCAAGCCAGCAGCCAAGCTTGTTTAAAGAAGCCAAAGCGTGAGCAGTACCAATTGCGGGTATTAAACCAACAAAGATGCACTCTGCAGTGTTCCAGAAGGTTACTGTTGGATCGCACTTCTTGTCAAGAACCTCTGTGCTGCGCCCAGCCCGACGCTGTGCTGCAACAATTAGAGCAGTCCGATTTGGATGAAACAAGGTTAGTTGGCCAATGGTGCAAGGTCTGCCAGCAGCTTTGCCTGGTATACCTTTCCAGATGCGCTCCCCACATATTAAGAACAAGTCTGAGGGGAGAGAAATAGCGCTGATGCCAGATGTCAGTTGACTTTCCAAGGTCCGATTACACCACAAGGAAGCATTGCTGAAAATACCTTTAGGAGAGACATCAAAGTTAGCACTGTTCATATAAATATCAAACGTATCATCAATGTAAAAGCATAGAGAAGCGCGCAAAGTCCCTAGCGTATCTAGTTCCTGTGGCTGTGAGGGCAAAGCTGGAAAGTCGTGCATCCTTCTCAAATCTTTGTACCATGTCTCATCCCATCCTGTGGTCTTTCACCAGGTGTCCTGGCACCACCACCTGGACTGCAATATGCCTGTGGCCATGCAGTTTTGCTGCACACTTTCATTGTACAGGTTAGCAAAACGCTTCTCGCCAGTGGGTACCCCTACCAAGCACGTGCGAAAGGGATCACTAGGGGTTGTCATAGAGATGCACATAGTATCGGTGTGCGTAGCATTGGCAAGGGTGATCCATACATTTGCGCCGTCCACTGTAGGGGGTAAGACATTTGCAGTGCCTTTGCCAATCAGGATGATGCAGCAAATGGTTGCACAAACCGTGAAGGAATCCATTTCACGTGGTGACCTGTGGAGACACAAGCATAACCCCTTCCCCATGTTAACAAGTCTAAAGGTCCTGCCCACTGCCCTGTTACTGGGTCCTTTACCATCACCGGAGGCCTGGGACAAGCCTTTGTATCAAAACAATATTGCCTTTTGTCGCTGTTAAGACGGACATAACACACACACACTGACCAGAGCAAAGTTAAAAAGCACCTTTATTACTGCCCAACTTCTTTTATACACTTTCTTAGCTTCATATTCATTGGCTATTAACTTACTACAATACAATACTATTGGTTGTCTATAGCTTGCACACATTCTTTGCTAAATATTGGCCAGTATCCTCCCTTTTGCAGCTGCTACATCGTCTTTCTGTTGTTTTGCTTCTTGCTTCTGCAATTCTCATGGGTACAAACTGATTGAATCAAGGTGGATGCCTGCAAGGCCTTCAGACCAGCTGTTGGTTCCCATAGCCTTTCGCATGCTGTTTGGCCAGCTTCATCTTGATCCAGGAAATTGAGAACATACGGGACTTTTGCTAACCTATCATGTGGGCACTCCAACTCCCTCTTCTTTTGTTTTTCAAACTTAGCTTTCAATGTTCTGTGGGCACATTGAACAACAGCCTGACCAGTGGGAGAGTGAGGGATACCTGTGTTGTGGGAGATACCCCATTGCTGTAAAAACTGGCGAGTCCATTCAGAAGCATAACCAGGACTATTGTCTGTCTTTATAGTGTCCGGAATGCCCAAAGTAGCAAAGCACGTGAGCCAGTGCTGAGTAATCATGAGCCTTTTATCCTGTGTTGGAAACCGAAAGCCTGATGAGTCTACATTGAGCTGGTTGATCCGAGTCTGGGACACTGAAGGTGATGGTACAACTTTTTTGGATGGTACTGAAACGAGGCACTTGAGATCCCTATCACATAATGCAGGTATCAACTAGGGGGATTACGAGGAGGTTCAAACCTCTCAGCCTCTGGACACGGCTTTTCACAAGTGTGAAAGACAGATACCTCTGACTAGAAGATCTACAGCTGCAACAAGGCTCTTGGAAGGCCATGGAGCAAGGAATCCAACGCCTGAGAGAGCTGGCTGTGATAGAGCTCCTTTTTTCAAATGACCAAACCACTAAGAGTCCAGACATGGTAAAATGTACGACACTGATGTGGCTCAAACTTGCACGACTCAGGATACAAGTGTATGGCCATGCCCTAGCAACACTGCGGTGGATTGAGAGGAGAAGTATAATAGTAAAAGGGTTAATTTAATTTCTCTTGTAACTGTGAGCTTTTAGTAGAAAGACACTGTGACTGTGAACTTTTAACAGAGAAGACACTGTGTCTGCAGACCTTTAGCAGAGAAACAAGGCATGCAGAAATTGCTACTCAAACAAGGATGTTAGAAGACAAAGAGGAGACATCTGTCTCAGGAATACAGCTACAGCTAAAACAAGGACTGAGTTTTTAGGAACTTGGGAAACATGGGAGCAGGCTTGGTGCTTTGCTCTCGTGCAGGCATAGGGCAGGGTTTCCTTTGGCCAGCGGTGGTGTGATTAAAAAAGGGCTCTAGGGAGCGCAATGAACACGAGCGGGCAAGCAGGGGCGTGGCACATCTCTGAGAGCATGGTATGGCAGTTCGTGCGACAGTTCACGCAGGCAGGGCAAGCAGGCAGGGTTGCAGGTATCCTCCTGCTAGTGGGATTTTTAGTTTGTTTTTGTGTTGAGATTTGGTTGGTTGGGTTTTTTCTAGCGATGGTCTTTACACAATCAAAAGCTACAGCTAGTAAAAGTGTACCTAGCCAAACAGAACCCTCCAAGAAGGACGCGTTTGTCCAGATCCCTTCCTGTGAGGAGTGTTTGAGCTTGTCAGTAGTTGTTGCGGTGGCCCAGCCCTCGAGTGGGCTGTGGTCCTCAAATGCCCATCAAGCCATGGCCATCCAATGGCTGGATTTCCCAGGCTCAGAGGAAGGCTCGGAAGGCAGATCTGATGGCAGTACCGAAATCTGAGGCCACCACCTACATCTAGAAAGTTCTCTCCTGTTCGATAACCCATTGGTTTTGTATCCTAGTTCCCGCCTCCAAGTTCTCTCCATTGGTTTCTGTATTGTTGACTCCACCCCTGCGGTTGTTCCCTATTGGTTGTTCCCCTTTCCTCCACCTCCAATCCCTGTAGTATAAGAACATGGACACCTCTCAGATTTGGCTCTTTGGCTCTTTGTCTCTGGATGAATGAACCCTCTGGAACCCATACAAAGAGTCCCTCTCGCTTCTTCACTTCTGCGGACGCGAGCTAACATTGGCAGGTTGGGGATTGCTCCCTAGCTGAGGAGCCAGACACAAGAAACTGCAGCAGCCCTACAGACGCCTTCAGGAAGGATGCTGTGCGTCCTTGGGCAACCCAACCAGCATCAAGTAGTACCAGGGGACATTATAAAAGATGTCTGCCTGAAGTGTGAACAGGTGAACGGTCTCCTTTCTCTGGTGGCTGAGCTTAAGGAGGAAGTAGAAAGACTATGGAGCATTAGAGAAAGTGAAAGGGAAATAGACTGGTGGAGTTTCACCCTTCCATCCTTGAGAGAAGTCCCCCAGGAGTCAGAGGACTCCCATGCCTCCTACCGTCAGGAAACGGGAGGACACCTGGTGGATGAAGGGGAGCGGGAATGGGTTCCTACTTGGGGAGGTAATAAAAATTCCTCCCGACCCCCATCACCTACCCAGATGCCACTTCAGAATAGGTATGAGGCCCGGGATGAGGAGAGTCAGCCAGCTGACATAGAAGAAAATAATCTGCCCAGTGAGCCTGCCAATTGTACTTCACCTGTTGGACAGATCACTACGTCTAGCATTAAAAAGAAAACAAAAGGGTAATCATGGCAGGTGACTCTTCTGAGGGGCATAGAGGGTCCTGTGTGTTGATCGGACCCATCCCACAGGGAGGTCTGTTGCCTCCCTGGGGCCCGGGTGCAGGATATTACTGAGAGACTACCTGGGCTGATTCAGCCCTCTGATTTTTACCCTTTGTTGATACTCCAGGCTGGCAGTGATGAGATTGAAAAGAAAAGCACCAGGGCAATTAAAAGGGACTTCAGGGCACTGGGTTGAGTGGTTGATAAGGCAGGGGCACAGACAGTGTTTTGCTCAGTCCCTTCGGTGGCAGACAAACTATGAAAGGAACAGGAGAGCCCACATTGTCAACAAGTGGCTCAAGGGTTGGTGTCATCAGCAGAATTTTGGGTTCTTTGATCATGGGGCAATTTTCACAGCACCTGGCGTGCTGGAGCCAGACGGGCTCCATCTATCTGTTAAGGGCAAAAGGATTTTAGCCCATGAACTGGCAGAACTCATTGAGAGGGCTTTAAACTAGGTTTGAAGGGGGAAGAGGATGCAACTGGGCTCTCCAGAAGCAAGCCCAAGGGTGGTAACCCCTGACCCAGAGTCAGGGGTGAAATCAGC